>JAUBNY010000862.1:1575269-1586891 GCA_032275445.1 Crypturellus soui | reverse complement strand
CGGCGGCGGCGAGGGGCGGCCGGCGGCGGCGGCGGCGGCGCGGGGGGCGCCCGGCCCGGCGCTGCCCACCATCTATGCCATCACGCCCACGTACAGCCGGCCCGTGCAGAAAGCGGAGCTCACGCGCCTGGCCAACACGCTCCGCCAGGTGGCGCGGCTCCACTGGATCCTCGTGGAGGACGCGGCGGCGCGCAGCGAGCTCGTGAGCCGCTTCGTGGCGGCCGCCGGGCTGCCCTGCACGCACCTGCACGTGCCCACGCCGCGCCGCTACAAGCGGCCCGGGCTGCCGCGCGCCACGGAGCAGCGCAACGCCGGCCTGGCCTGGCTGCGCCAGCGCCACCAGCACCTGCCGCCCCCGCAGCCCGGCGTGCTCTTCTTCGCCGACGACGACAACACCTACAGCCTGGAGCTCTTCCACGAGGTGCGTGGAGCGGCGCGGCGGCCCCGCGGGGAGAGGCGGCCGGGAGGGGCCCTCCCTCCGCCCCGCTGCCCCCCAGGCGCCGCCGCCGGGCGCCCGCGCATCGCCGCTGGCCGCGAGGCAGCGGCCGTTGGGGGCTGCTTCCCTGCGAGGCAGCGGCCGTTGAGGGCTGCTTCCCCGCGACGCAGCGGCCGTTGGGGGCTGCTTCCCTGCGAGGCAGCGGCCGTTGGGCGCGCGCGGCCGCGGGCGCCCGTCCCCGGGCTGTGCCTGTCCCCGCTCCTCGGTGCCCCTCGCCTAAACTCGCACGGACGAGCCCTGACTCCTCCTCGTCCTCCTCCTCCCCGGCCCCTGCGGCGCCCCGTGCCTCGCCCGGCTCCCGTTCACGCTTCCCGGCGTTTTCTCCTCCCCAACTTGGCCGTGCTGTTTTCTCGCTCTCCCGCCGAGCGAGGCGGGTCTGGGCGTTATATAACGGACCCAGTGTTTTGTTAAAGCTGGGAGGAAAGGTGCCCGTCTTTGATACTTTCTTTTTCTTTCCAGGCTGTATCTTCCACCTTGTAGGGCAAACCCGCAGCAGGAGTCACGATCCTGCGGGGTTTCACTTGCCACCAAGGAGTTATCCCGAACCTGCGCCCTCACAAGCTGTTGCTCGGTCTTTTTGAAGCTTTTCATCCTGAAAAGCAGCCAACAGTTTTATATAATGGCCCAACATCCTCTCTGGAGGTTTTGTTGTAAAGCGACATGGACGTATTCTGTCTGTAGTGAAGTGCTTGCTGCTTTCTGTTGGAAACTGGCAAATGCTTGGGAATGAGATTATCCCGTTTTCTTTCTGATTTCCCACCCGCAAGAAAGAGCGGGGTTTAGTTAGTGGACATAAAACAGCGGAGGAGGGATTGCACGTCTGTGCCCTCGGCAGGAGAAGAAGGTGGGGAGCAGCAGGGTGCATTGGCAGGCAGGGACTGAACGGGAGCTTAGACAGGCTGAGGTCGGTGTCTCGCTGGTGAAAAGTCCATGATTTAGTAGTGTGCACCAACGTTCCATATTTTGCAAGTACTGCATTTCCTCAAGTGCTTTACAATCAACCTAGAAGCAGGTTAAATGAACGCAATATGCACAGGTGCAAGGACCCGAGAGCAAGTTGGTTTAGGAATGCTCATATTGACTTGTGTTTAGAACTGTGCATCAGTTCCTGTTTGAGTATTTTGACAGGTGCACGATTCCCATTCAGCAGGGATGCCCGAGTTTCTTTCCGAGTTTGGCATTCATCATGGGAGCTGCTAATTTGAAGATCTTTGCCTGGGAGTTAAACCTCTGTTATAATAAGATTTCCTTTAAATCTTATGGCTGGACTTAGCCAGTTACAGTGCAGAGCAATTGCATATGCTGATCTTTGATAGAATGGCAGTGTCCATCTTTATTCAGGGATGTAAAACTGGCTTGTTCCTATGGAGTCCGTGAGCCTCTGGAGAAAATGAGTAGGCTAGAGTGTGTAGTGTGAACAAAAGATATCTCTAAGTTTTCAGAGAACAAATGTTTAGGGCAAACTAAAGGGACGGTATTGACAGGCACAGAGCACTTGAGTGACTCACAGCTACTGAAAAGGCAGAGTCAGTTCTTTTATTATTATTCCCCACACTTTGCTTCTAATTGCAGTGGATGGTGAAATAAAAGGATACAAACTACCTTTCTAAAAAGCTCGGATGTGAATTCAGGAAAGCAGGTAACCAATCTGTCTGAAGAGCAAACCCTGAATATTGCAGGCACAGCAGGCAACCTGTGTTTATTTTTGCTAAGTGGGATGCTAACCTTACACGTAGGGCTAAGACTTCTCTTCGACCAGCTTCAGCTGCCAGTAAAGACATTTTTAATCTGAATCCTGTGTTCACAGGCAAACAGGTTTGTGTGGATGAGTTCTTCCTGTGAAATATAATGGTTGGAAAGCTCCATTACTGGAGCGGGTGGAAAAGGATTTTTTTTCTTCTGTTATCTATATATCCCTAGAGTAATCTAGGGATAGTATAACAGCTACATATGTAAGACATGTCTCTGGAACAGTAGCAATAATAACAGGTTGGAGTCCTGCATGTATCTTGGCCTGGCAAAATTAAAGAAAGTCTTACAGATATTGCCAACTTGATGTACCCTTATGATGAAAAGAATGATAAATTTGGAGAGAGAGAGTAGGTTTTCTGGTTCCTTTTTTTTCCCTCCTGTCAGAGCATTGCTTGGAATATTATTTCTTGTCTAAAAAAAAAATCATTGTTTTCATGGATTCTGACTTGACAGCTCTGAAGTGGGAATTGATTGATTTATGAGGGTAAACTGTGCTTCTCTTCCCTAGGCATGAAAAGAATACCTTCAGAACGCATCACATGAAGTCTGGTAGTAATTCCTTTCATGCAAGTGGCGTTAGTGATACCTCAGAGGGACTTTTTTTTTCCCTGCACGCTATTTCTTACCCTCCTGCCCACAATTCTCCAGAGCTGCAGTTGCCTAATCCATGATACCAATGGAAATCTAATTGAACTGTAGGTTGTCCACTTGAAAGAGTAGTATAAATAGAGAGCAGGGGGCAGCAGCTCCTGGTTCTGGTCCTGCTGCTCTCATTGCCTGGTAGGGTGACTTGGAGCAAGTTAGTCTTGCAGCTTCCACACTGGTGGTGGGAACTAACCTTGGTTTTGTGCTGGTTTCATGGTTCTAGCCAACCATGACAGAAGTGTCGGCATTAGGTGTGTGGGTTGCTCGCTTGCTGAAGAGAAAGTGTTATCACAGAGCAGCTGAGCCAGGGAACTGCACATTAGTAAAGCACAAGGTTTAAGGCAGCGTCTGTGCTGTGGGTTTCCTCGCTCCCCTAGCAGAAGATGCAGTCTTTTTAGGAAAGCAAGAACAAAGGCTTTACTGTGAATGGAGGTATATAAGCTATAAAGACACACTCCAAAAGCAACTTGCTTTGATATAAGATGCCGTAGGACACTCCTGAGAGCTTTGGATTGAGAAATTCTAATCTCTGCCCAAAGTACTTAAAATGTACTTACTGCTATCATATTGCTATCAGGTGTATTGGTATGTGGTGAGCCTGGCAAAGAGGAGGTGCTTTATGGAAGCTCCCTGTCCCCAAATTACTGTAGTGTTTTGGTTTTTATCCTTGAAAATACCACCATCTGCAGTAAATTTGGAATCCTGTGGCGCTGTTTATAATTGTTATTCTCTAAGACATACGGCACGTGTGCATAGGTTAGTTTTTGACTGGCAAAAAAAATGTCTTCAGAGTCAAATTGAGCAGAGTCTGAGCAGGTTTACATCTAGTTTCTAGAATATGGCATGTATTTTGTTTGCCTGCTGCCACACGGTGTTTGGCATAGGCTCAGCTGAGCACGTTGTTGTGTCAGCCTAAGCTTTTCTTCTCTGAAAAGGCTACAGGGAGAGGAGCTATCAGTTCAGCAATTATAAAATACTTTTTGCTAACTGGAGTAACAGTATTGATGACAAAATAATTTCAGGAGTGGAAGTTTGCCCTAGAAGTTATCCATAACTATTTCCACTTGAGAGTATATCAGTGCTCAAGTGAAGAATCTTGCTTCTACTTTAATCTTTGTGGTTCTGGTGTACTGTGTTTGCTCATTTATTCTCTTGGGATGCAAAAACTAGAAAATTATTTTTTCCCCCTTCTTGGATATTATCTATCCATCTGGAGATCCCTCTCATCATCAGAAACAGTCCCTGTTCTGGAAACAGTCCAGTCAGTTGCACATCAGGCTGTGTTTCTAATACAGCCAGTGAGAAGACTAAAATCCGCAGTACATTATTTGATTTGATTTACAGATGTTTAAAAATGAATCACCAGTGTTTCTTCCTGTAGTTTGTCAGCTGGTCCTTTTGGAGTGACACCATGCCATGGTTTCTGCCATGTTTGTGCTTCATCTTCCCCCTGAGTGCAAGCTAGTGCAATGTTGTGACTGATGCCTAGCAACTACCAATTTTACATTTTAGGCTTCCCGAAAGAAAGCCTGAGATAAGGCTGGCATGCCATCTTCTGGGAGAGACTTTAAAAGTGAGATCAGCCTAAGCCCTGGAAACAGAAGGTACATAGTTGAAATTCCACTTCCCTTAGCATTTCACACCCTTCAGGGATTTGCAGGTCTTGGTTACTTTCTCTGCCCTTTCTGTATTTTGAATAGTTGACCAAAGACCACCTCTTTCTTGCATGTTTATGTGTGCAAGTTAGAGGAATCTGTATCGGAGGTCCAGTCTGCTGTTGATTACACAGACACTCTGCTGCAGCCTCTGGGGTGAGTGTGGACTGCTTAAGGAGTACGAAGGAGTGATAATCTTTATAAATACAGGAAGGTGAACTTGATACATTTGGAAGTGCATTGATTTTTAGAGTTTCCTGTCTATCACCTTTGCTCCCATGCCTACACTGAGAAGCAGGAAGAATTGCTTAAGTCTAAAACTGTGATCCATGATGTCCCTCAGTGCCAACCCTGGCCCTTTGGGCACTGGTGTCTAGGGGTTTGTAACAAAGTTTGCAAGATGCCTGAAGAAGCCACGTGCAGTATCTACCTCCCCATTACCTGAGCTGAGCCGAGGATGCACAGGCCGGGTGTCCTTAGAAGTACCCACCCTGCAGGCCATTTCGAATACAGGTTTGCAACGCGGAGTTCAAAATAATCTCAGCATTATCATTTCCAAGGAGAAAAAAAGTTGGTAGTGGTGTATGTCCTTTATGCAGTGGCTCAGTACTTAGCCCAGCTGCCTACGAAGTTGGAGAGCAGAATTCAAACTGCCATCGCAGGCCCCTGTGCAAGAGTGCCCTAGCTATTAGCGCTGTGCTTGGATCTGGGCAGGGGGTAGGTAGGTGACATCCTCCTCCTTTCTTGGAACTAAGGCAGTCTGCAAAGGAAACACAAGATTCTTGGAGCCCTGTAGGAGAAAAGAAGCAACGTGAATCTGA
The DNA here is from genome assembly GCA_032275445.1 of Crypturellus soui. NCBI lineage: Eukaryota > Metazoa > Chordata > Aves > Tinamiformes > Tinamidae > Crypturellus > Crypturellus soui. Next base: position 1,581,522 of record JAUBNY010000862.1, on the reverse strand, counting down.
TCGGTAAAGAGGACACATGGCTCAGGGGCGCATTCCGTGGAGCAGAGGATGAGTTGTGTGAGAGATCCAGCCCGAGTGATCCTGCCCTTCGTGCTCTCCAGGGCTGTGTGTGCAGGTACCTGGTGTTCCAGTTGCCATTAATAGAGACTGTACTTTGGAAAAATCCTTGTTAGTGAAAATATAAGAATTATTTGCAGTCACTGCGTGATCCATAGGCATCTGATGGCCATGCACGGTATCATCAGCCATACCTAGACTTCCTTACTTTCTGTGTCCACGTGCTGCTGCTTAACTGTTACTTCACTCCAGACAAGAACTAAATTTGAGGAATGTTTCCTTTCAGAGGCACCTCTCACTGTGTGTGAAAGCCCCACTGTGCTGTGCACTTTTTGCAGGGAACTTGTGGGCTCACTCACCTTTACTAAGTGTTGGTGAAGTGTGCATATGGGACACAAAACCATTTTATCATGAAGCAACAGGCTTTCAGTGCACATATTGTGAGAGTATCATGTGTTCTTTGTTAATGCCTTGAATTAATTTGTTGTTTTTATGTGGGAGACAGCACTTCTAAATAATTGCTACGTTATTCATAGAGTCAACACTAAACACCAAAAATAGCCCAGTTCATTTGCTCTCTAGGAGCTTGTGACCTAGAGAAACTGATATTGCATTTTTTTCCCACTGATTTGAATAGCTCCTGGATTAAACCTTAATTGGGAAGTGGCATTAGTATGAGTTGTCCAAAAAATCTCAATAAAATATTTTGAAAGTGAAAATAAGAGCTTTCGTGAAAAATTCACACCACTCATGAATTTTGTTCCCCATTAGCAGAAGAAGGCTTTTCCTTGCAAGGAAATTTTCAGGTTAGATAGGGATTTTATAGATAGGAGCAGTTGGAAATTGAGATTACACTTCAGTTTTCCCATGACCATCCTTACAAAATATTTTGAGAGCAACTCAAAAATGCAACACAGAAGAAAGGAGTATTTATTATGTATTCTGACCCTATCGAGTAAAGAGTTAGTGCTCTTTCATAGCTTAATATAGGGTATTTATGACCTAGATTAATATGACTTGAATGAAGGGCAATGGGATCCTGGGGTGCATTAAGAGAAGCATCTCCAGCAGGTCGAGGGAGCCCTGGTGAGGCCACATCTGGAGTATTGTGTCCAGTTCTGGGCCCCCCAGTAAAAGAGGGATGTTGAGCTGCTGGAGAGGCTGCCCAGAGAGGTTGTGGAGTCTCCTTCGTTGGAGATCTTCAAGACCCGCTTGGATGCAGTCCTGTGCCATGTGCTCTAGCTGGCCCTGCGGGTGCAGGGGGGGTTGGACTAGATGACCTCTAGAGGTCCCTTCCAACCTTAGGCATTCTATGACTCTATTTCGAGTAAGACAGTTATTAAAAAAAAAAGTCCCTCTATCTTAAATGAATATATTTATTGTAAAGTTTTAAAGCAATATGAGTGAATCTGTTTATCTTTCACAAACATGAAGATCTTTCATCACATCTTTTTGGAGCTGGTTGGAAAATCAGACTGTTGCTAGTCTTAAAAATAACATTCAGCGGCTTAGACAGAAGAAAGTATTAGCTGGCTGGCATTAGTTATTTTCCTCATAATAGAAAGATCCAAATATGGGTTAGCAGTGCATTAAATACCTTTCTAGATTATAAATGATTTAAGAGTATGTGGCAGTTCTTAAATGCATGCTGACGTTCCTTCTGCATGCAGACATGTAAGAGCTGTGCTGAAAAGGTTGGATTAGAAAAGACTGGTGGAGAAACAATGAATTAGCTTTAAAATGAAAGGAACAGAGGAAAATAAAAAAGGATTTGAAGCAGATAAATCAGAATGAAGAACTCTGGATTACAAGGTACCAAGTACTGTCTGTTTCTGTGTCTTATTTACACCCACGAAACTATAATCTACTGCAGTATTCAGGGTGGTGAGCAGCTCCTAAGGGGCGCATTGCATGACGTGGGAACACCTAACACAGGAGGATAATGAAGCAGCATAAGAAAAAGAATAAGTAGGAGAGTCGAAAGGAAACATGAAGAATGGATGTTTGGGAAGTTTTTTCATTTTAGCAAAATTTAGTGCAGTTTTCTCCTGCAGGGAAGCAGTATTGAAATTTATGCCCAAGGATGATGTCAGTATTATTTAGAAGCATTAACCAATTGTACCCAATTTATAAAATGTTGTGGGAGATACGGAGAGATTAATCTCTTTATTTCCCCTATACAGTGTGGATGGGATAAGAATCAGCAGACGACATTCAAGATAGATATTTAGGTAAAGCTTTCTAAAATCAGGGCACTGGATCAGATCACCCGTGAGGCTTGAGGAGTTTTTAGTGTTTGGTGTCTTTAAGAACAGAGAGAATCATCCAACAGGAACAGTTTAAATGCCATCTATCAGCCTTGGGGAGGTGTGAAGGGGCTTGATAGGTGACAGACAAATTTCCTTGGTTTGCAGACACTTGCCTTGTGAGTTTTCCTGGGGAAATGAATTGCACTCAAGTTTCCTGACAACAAGCTGCTTTTTGTAGTTCTCCCAGAAGCCTGGCAGCCCCTAGGCCACCAAACCACTGGCATGGGTTTTCTGAGACTCCGTAACCCTGTTGAAGTGGTAGGACCAGGGGCAGAGGCTCCATTTCATGGCTCTGTTTGGGCATGGGCAGCACGTTGTGGCAGATGAGCTCTGCTTACTAGTGCAGTCACAGAGGTCTGGGGGAGGCAGAATTCAGCTCTGAGCAATGCCCAGTGGTGCAGCAAGCCCAGGAAAACGTCTCTAGTGGCGCTTCAGCCCACAGCACTTCCTTTCCTCAAGTGCATCTTGGTAATGAATGGATGGGAGTTTTGTGCATGAAACTCCTTAAACCACAGTGGGATGGGAGGGTGAGTGTGGATAACCTGTACACTGACCAGTACACATCACAAATTACATGAGGGCTGAAGTGATAGAGAATGGAAGAAGGAAAAAAGCTTCCTGCATGTAGCAGCCAAAGGCTCCAAGAACTTTGAGACCTGGATAGAAACCACCAAGCTTGGGCTGCAGACATATTGGGAGGACTGGTCCAGCTGGGAAGCCTTTCCGCTGCAGCAAGTGCAACCATATTTCCTTGTCTCTGTCATTTAGGCTTTTATCTTTTCTTACTGGCTTGGCATCTTCCATGTCCATCAGTCTCACAAACCCCATGTCTTATTAAGTAGCTTTTCTTGACTGACTAATGACATGCTATTTTTAGCAATGCTTTGATGACTGTCTTTTATTGCTCTGCTTCATTTGCTGCATTTTTACTGGTCACTTTCTAAGTGAGCCTTGTATTACTACTGTATTTACTACAGCCTGCTCATCACCTCATTTGGACTTCTCTTGCCATTCATTCTGCTTCTTCTCTTCATTTCCTTGCCCATTCTTCCTCTACTTCTCTTTTTGGTTTATTTTACAGAGCCTCCCCTCATCCCCCATCTTTCCCCAGCCATTACATCCCTCTCCTCTGGTGTCCTGACCCTTTTCAGATAACTACAAAGTAAAGAGAGAAGAAAGCATTTCCAGAGGGAGATTTCCCCTATCTCAGGACAGCTGTCTAAGGCAGGCAGTATGAATCACATCAGGAGGCTGCTATCTCTGTTCATTAACTATAGTTGCTCCAACAGCCAGCACAGACTAGATGTCTGGCTTGCACGAATTAAGTGAGATAAATCAAGTTCATGTAAACTGCTGGAACTCAATATGCTGAATATTAAGACAATGCACTACTGTACATTCAAATGACAGCTGGAGGGGTCATTTAGGAACTTGCTGATGTAACTTACAGGATTTTGGAAGTTGTTTAACCCACAGCAACAAAGATAATTAGAATTAATATATTTTTTAGAATTACCTTCTTATGGCCCAATTATTGGTAGCATCAAATTCCAGATAAAAGCTGACCTTTAAATCCAAATGCAGTTTTCCTCTTATCCTGAATGAACACAGCCTTAATACATCAATATGTTAAATACAATAAGGACGTTCTTGGAGGATTAAAAGAAGTATCCCTACTTTCATCTACCTTGCATATCCAGAGGCTGTAATTACCATAAATACAGGTATAGATGTGCTCTTTCGCTTTGTACTTTAAGAGTTTTTTAAATATAATTTTGAAACCCTGCATATTTCACTCTCTACAATTCTAACATTTGAGAGGATAAAGAAGAAAAGGTATCACAGAACAAAAATAAAGAGCTCTGTAAATATTTACTTAGTTTCTTTCGATATCTGGTAGTCTTGCTGACTTACAGGCACTGAGATGGACCCAAGACTGAGAGCTCGGGCCATTTCGTGCTGCTTTCATGAGTCAGTGTCAAACACTCATGTTTGACAAGAATGCTTCTGCATCTTTTACTTGGGCAGAAATTGGAATGAGAGTGCTGTTAGGGCAAATGAGCAAAATTTTACATATTTGTAAGATGAGTATTGGGAAGGGGAAAGGGATAACCTTTCCTGAAGGGACAGGCCTCAGCTATGCTAGAATACAAACTTGTTTTAAAAAACAAACTGAATGAAAGCTATCTCACACCGAAAAAGTTCAGGTCGATACGTGCTTAAACAGGATTGTATTTAAGAATGCCAGTGAAAACAGTGGCAGTTAATTTAGTTAGCGCCGCGTCCTCCCCTAGGCAACTCTCTGTCTCAGTTCTGGGCTTGTGCTCTTAGTTCTCATGCCAGTGTCAGTGACTTTCCAGTGGGAGCTGCACATCAGGGTTCTTGGCATGTGATTTTTCTCACCAGGGAACGTGAATTCATTGAATCTCAATCATACTTTTTGCTAGAAAGTAATTCTCTAATAACTATTCATTCCCCTAGGTTAGATTAGGACTGCATAGGACTGCTACTCAACTAACAAACAAACAGAAGCATCCTGATCAACCTGTGTTTTTTTTGTTTGTTTCCTCTTCATTTCCAGAAACATTTACAGTATACCTAGAAAAGACATGAATGATTTAAAAAAAAAGTCAAAACAATCCATTTTCATTTTTTTTTTTAATTTTATTTTATTATTATGAGCCTTTACTAGATCAAAGCTACATCTTTTGGATAAGTCTGGTATGGTGCAGCAATGGAAAGAGCTGTGTGTCAGAATTTCTTGCACTCAATATATTTGCTACTGGTCTTCAACTAATTATGCATGTCTTAATGAAATGCTTAAAACATTATGATCATGCTTTTTCTCACTGGGTATCTATAATGTATAAACAACCCTTAGAAATAAACTTATTGAAAAAATACTGTGTTCTTGCAGAGAAGAAAGATCTATTATAGATCTCTAAATATCCAAATGAACAAAAAGGGAAACGGGTAGTATTTTTTCATAACTTTAAAAAAAGTTGCTATAACAAATAATAGGGTATTTTCAACAGAATTGAAGTCTCTCCTGGCCAGAGATCTGGTGTGGGAATGCTCAGCTTTCAAGTGCTTATTTGGTCAAGCTGGAATGTGCAGGGCAGAATTGCTTTTCAACACCTGGGATTTACTCCTAATGTTAGACAAAGGGAAAAAGAAGTAATGCAGCCTGCTGGGAAGGTTGAGGTGGGAATGGGGACGAGTGGGTGACAGTGTCACTGTGCTGCCTCCCGCAGATGCGCACAACCCGCAAGGTGTCCGTGTGGCCCGTGGGCCTCGTGGGCGGCCGGCGCTACGAGCGGCCCGTCGTGGAGAATGGCAAGGTGGTCGGCTGGTACACGGGCTGGAGGGCGGACCGGCCCTTTGCCGTCGACATGGCGGGTAAGGACGGCGCCGCGTGGGCGCTCGCACAGCACGCAGCTCCCACGCCGGTTACACGCAACACATGGCAATGTAGCAGCTTGTGAGACTTCTGAAGTGCAGCCCCTCTAGCACTGAACATCCTGGAAGTCTCAGCTTGTCTCTTTTACCAAGTTATGCTCTCCTTGGTGATAGCCAAATGTGCTTTCACTTGTTTTAATTTTATGGGGCATTTTCTCTGTAATGTTGTATGAATTGTTTATCTAAAACTAATTATAAGTAATTTACTTAATTTCTTTTTTCAGAAAGTCCCTGCTTTTCATTGTACCAATCTACACCAGGCAGTATAAATGAAGTCCTCCTTAGACCTCATGTTGTAAATGCTACTTACGAAGTCACAGAATGGTTGAGGTTGGCAGGACGTCTGGAGATCAACCCCCCTGCTCCAGCAGGGACACCCAGAGCACGTGGCACAGGGTGGCATCCAGGCGGGTTTGGAAGATCTCCAG
>JAUBNY010000862.1:1548784-1574660 GCA_032275445.1 Crypturellus soui | reverse complement strand
TGTGCCAGGGCTCTGTCACCCTCACAGGAAAGAAGTTCTTCCTCACATGGAGGTGGAACTTCCTGTGTTTCAACTTAGACCCATTACCCCTTGTCCTGTCACTGGCTACCACAGAGAAGAGCCTGGCCCCATCCCCCACCCTCAGGTATTTGAACACGTTGATCAGATCCCCTTTTCCAGATTAAACAGGCCCAGCTTGCTTAGTCTTTCCTCATACGATAGATGCTTCGTCACTCTACATTGACTCATTTTTGGCTGGTTATTTGTAATGACAATGACAGCTGTAGATGGACATAGTTCGAAACAGTGGGCTTAAAATCCCTGACAGCTAGAGCCTAGTAGATGGAGACAGAGATGTTTCAAACCTGAGCTAATCAATCTTCTGTGAGAACAGCCTGCCATGTAGCGCTGTCGGACTGTCCGCCCTTGCTAGGACACTCACTGGGATTTATTCACACCTGCCAACTGAATCACCAACGAACAGAACTCTGATCCTTGGTGTAGCAGCAGCTTGTGTCCCAGAATATACTATCTGTGCTTAAGTGTATTCGGGAAGAGGAGGAAGGAAGAGCAGGATGATGAGTACAAAAAACAGGGAATAGCCAGCCATTTTCTTTCACCTCGAACCCCTCATGTTTTAGGAGTGGGGAAAGTAGAATGCTTTTCAACTCAACAAAAAAACTTTATACATACAGAAATATTTGATGAAAAATGTGTGTAGTTAACTGCTTAAAAACAGTAACAGGAGGACTAATGGTGGGAATATGAACAACTGATTTTTTTTGCACTGTAGAAGGATTTCAAGTCAATGGTATCACCTGGTGTGAAAATATTTGAGCATCTCTGTAGTGGTATAGAAGTGGCTACTTCTTGGGGGGTACTGTGAGGATGGTAGCACTGTCTATAATTCAGTAGCGACAGACAAAAAGCAGTTCTGCAGCATTGGCCCAGGAGCCCATAGCTAGCGCAGGAGGGGAAGCCCCGTTGAGTCTATAGCAGTCAGCTTCCCCAGAGTCATTTTTGAAATGTCCTCTCACATTGAATCAGTTAAGTAAACACTGCTCATCTCTTTTGAGGAGTTAGTGGCTGAAGACTGTTACTCTGCTATCCTAAACTGTGTTCAGAAAAAAACAGATTTTTTTCCTGCGTTGCTAGTTCTCTGGCAAATGGGCCCAATGAGCCAGTTTGTAACTTCAACTTTGGTTTTAACTGTGGGTGGCTCATGGAATTTGGCAAAGAATTCCTTACCATTTTGGGGAGGAAAGAAGAAATTAGATACTGCAAGCAAAAAGTGACAATGACTGAGGAGGAAATAAGAGTGGGACAAGTTTGTTAACAAGAGGGAGAGTATTTAGAGCCTAGAGAACCAGGAGGTTAGAGAACAGGAGACGAGAAAGGAAGAAATAATAATCCTCAGTAACGATGAGAACATAGGAAGTAGGCTCCGATCTCATCTTAGTCTAAACAAAAGATACTGCCAGAGAGACTTCCTTTAAGTTTCTTTGGTTAGTATTTCTGTCTGATTGGACAGACTTAGTTTATGTGAACCAATACCACAAGGTTGGTTTTTAGAGACACCCATCCGCACAGAATCCAAGATTCCCGGCAGAACAGGACAGGAGCCCAGGAGTGACCACATGCACGGGGGCTCCCGGGCTACAGGGAGCCCAGTTTGGGGCACACAAAGTGACACTACAGAATTTTAACTCCTTCCTAAGGAGGGTTCTAACCCTTCTTCTAACCCTTAACTCTTCTAAACCTTAACCCTTCTAAGAGGGTTCCTTCTCCTTGCCAAAACCCAGAAGACTAGAGCTTAGCAGGCAAATAGTTTCCGCAGGTATTTTCCCCCAAAACAGTGCTGATATCAAAGTGCATCTACTTTTCCTCTTCAACTATTACCAGCTTAAATCTTAAAAATGAAATCTTTGGATCTTAGCTCTTTCTGAAAAGAAGCAATAGCTTACAGAGCTGGTCAGGGCTCGAACCACGCTCTTCTTTAATGAAGCATCAACCATATTAAAGCTCTATTGCACTAAAATTTTAAATCCAGCCTCTTAACACCTCCTTTCTCTTCAGAAGTTCCCACAAAGGTCTGCAGAGACTTCCAGGGAAAATAGTGTAGACACTTCTATCAGAAAAGTGGGAACTGATTTGTGTGTCATTAGTTGCATTCTTTCTTTTAGTAAGAAAATGCTAATACTGGGCTTCGGAATTAAATTAACAAATGTCATTTTTAAGTTAAATAGATATTGAAACTACATTACTACTACTGTGATAACATGACAACTGGAACCATTCTGAACTAAGGGATTTCATCGCTAGCCTTGGCTATTATGGAGCTAGGTGTGTTTTTTCTTCCCAGGTGCAGGTCAGCACAGGTTCAGGTAACAGGTCTGAAGCTACTGAACCCTACTGGGTTTCAGCAGGAAAGGTCTATGAATCTATTGAAGCTCTTCAGGGAGAGTCAAGTTGTGCAGAGCGGCCCTTCTTGAGTTTGCCTCCTCCCTGAGTGGCTGTAGCGCCTGGCAGCACTAGGGGCGCCACAGCCGGTAGCAGCCCAGCCTGTCCGCACGTGATTCTCAGGGATCATTTTTGAATGGCTGAGAGAACTACATACAAGGCAAATATTAATTTGACTTGTCTTTTAGCAATAATATTTTTAAAACTCTCTAAAGGCTAACTGCCCACAGTAATTATGATTAAGTTACTGTTATTTTATTCCATTTTTCTTTTTTGACTTTCACCTTTATTACCCAGACTGTAGGTACTGCGCAAGTACCTTAATTTTATTTTAGCTGAAAGGCAGTTTTATCTCTTGAAGTAGGAAGGGAGGATACACTCTGAGATCTTAGTACCTGATTTTGAGATTTTCAAAATATGAAAATGAACAAAACATGTAGAAGGAACCATGTAAATAAAAAAAAAATTCTCCATCTTCACAGCAAAAAGCAAAACAATATAGTGCCGTATAGCCTTACCAACTACTGTCTGTCCTTGTGAAGATTGAAATTACATGTTTTTAAAAGCAGATTAAACAAATGGAGATAAAATTTCTAGGATTAAATATAAATTGCAGAGAAATCTAATAATGTAAAACCTAGAAGTTTTTTCTTAATCTGTTTGGTTTTCCTCAAGGATTTGCTGTGAGTCTTCAAGTGATTCTGTCACATCCCAAAGCTGTATTCAAGCGTCGCGGTTCTCAACCAGGAATGCAAGAATCTGATTTCCTAAAACAGATAACAACAGTGGAGGAACTGGAACCAAAAGCAAACAACTGCACAAAGGTACTAACTTCCACACTAACAAGCTTTTGTATCAGCTTTGTAGATTACCGAGTGCTGTAACAACAGGGATGCTCTTTTACAGGTTCTTGTATGGCATACACGAACAGAAAAAGTAAATCTAGCTAATGAGCCCAAATACCATCTGGACACAGTCAACATCGAGGTATGATCTGGAGACGCCCAGGAGACAAGCACACAGCAGCGGCGTCACAGGACAGCAGAACCCAGCCAGCTCAAACAGCCTGCTCTGCAGGGAGAGCTTCTATTAGCTGCCTCATGGGCTGGTGTGGAAACAAAACAGCTGTCCTATGCCCTGCTAAGCAAATCGGCTGGGCGCGCTTCGTTCTAACATGTTTGCATGCGTTTCTGAACTTGGTCTTAAACTGACACTTACCTTTGTTTTAAGTCTGTTTCCACGTAGTAAAAACAATCGAGAGACAAACATGACTGCAATGGAATATTTTCAAAATCATCGTTTATGTATATAGTTTTTGTATTTATCCAGCCTAATGGTGTAATTATAAATTGATTTTAAATCACAAACTGTTGATCACCAATATTTATGTAAATGAATCCTCCAAACTGAATATGTTTCCCTTCATTAAAAAACATACTTTCTGAAAAAAAGGGATCAAGAAGGTCATACAATCATGAAATAAAAAAAAAAAAAAGAAAATCCACAAGTGTTTATGGATTTATCCTTTTAATATAGGGAAATAACATTTTATTATTACGAGGCACCATAAAATGTAAACACAATCACTGCCATAAACCTGGATATCTCTGCAAGGAAAAATATATCTGTTCACACTGAGTTGTCTTGTATACAGATTGTGCCACTAGTTCCCAGCATTAGCACTGTGCACAAGCCTCAAGCCAGATTGGATATTTTATCACAGGAAACTCCAGTGGATCAAATGTTCTTTTTTTTTTTCTTTTAAGTAAAAAAGAATAAACTATTAATTGGTAGACTACAGTAACATCCAGGTTTATCTTTCTTTCGATAATCATGTTCCCTGTTAACGCACACCATAGTAACATCACAGTGAAATGTATGATGAAACAAAATTTGTTTGATACACTAGAAAACATTGCTCAGTGATACATTTACATTCTATTTATATATATATGATTAAACATTTGTTCATAGAGTACCTTCTACAGGATTACTGGGTAATTTGGGAGGGCAGGGTTTATATTTTTAGATATTACTAACATGATAGCTACATCCCTTATATGCAAACATTTGATCTACAATTTTGAGGGAAAAAAAAATCAGTATGTGATTAAGCAGCTTCTTAAATATATGGTCTACGAAATCATGAGTGCACTGTAGTATGAAAAAGCTGCCAATGATATATAAATGTATTGTTGATCTGCTTGTCACTACATCAAATTTAAATCAATACAGACCACGGCACGGTCAGTCAGTTATAGTCGTAATCGGGGGGGAAAGAAAATGGATGTCCATGGCGAGCGCAGGGCAGAGGGGCAGCCCCGCTCACTTCCAGAGCTGCGTGCTGAGCGTGTGGCCCGCAGCGCCCGCCGTCCATGCGCCCGCCGCGCCGCCCGTGGCACCCAGGCCCCGCGCGGCGCCCAGGCTCAGCGCGCCCAGCTGCTGCCTCACCTGCAAGGCAAAGCACAGGCGCCGTCAGCAGCGACGCGACGCACCGCGACGCCACGCACCGCGACACAATGCACCGCGACACGGCCTGCCGTGCCACCCGCCTGCCACCGCGCACGTCCCCATGGGGCAGCTCTCTGCCCCAACACAGCTTTCCAAAACAACCTGCTAAACATTTCCCAAGACACCAGCTTTTCTGGGAGCCCTTTAGTCTGAGCGACCACCGTCACTCAGAGTAGCAGGCGACCTGTGGCAAAGGGCCTGACGGGCAGGACGTCTCTGAATCAATGTGTCACTAGTGACTGTGCAGTGACCAAATGATGTGTCTGAGGTTTCTCAAATCGCAAGACCCTTCGAGTTTCACACCTGTCCAACAAGCAATCAACCACAAAAACAAGGCAGGTTACAAAGCCTTGTCTGTTTCTTCCATTCCAGGTGTTCTTTGTTCTAGCAATATCCCTCTCAAAATCTTTATCTAAGCTTAATACATTGTCCATTTGATTGTCAAAGTATACGATATTTTTAAACTTCAGTATTATCTAAAGCTAAGCATTTTTCTAAAGACTAAAATGTTCTCAAGACACCATATTTCTTTAAAACAGATGTGAAAAAAATCAAAAAAAATCTAGTTAAAAGTTCAAGAAATTGAAGAACTCAAAACTCATGTCATTCCTTCCAGGGAAGATGCAAATATATTTCTACTGTCTCCAAATACTAACCATTGATTGTAATTTTTCCATGCTCCGAGTGAAAATGTTCTCAAAAGAACAAGTCCATGGTACCACACACCTACTGGCAAGCCCAAAGCATGGGCGAGTGAAACACAGCGCTGAGCATGGAAATCAAAGCAAGCTGGTAGAGATACGCACGCCTCAGGTAGTCTTTTCTGAGGGCAAGTATGCAGGGGAGACTGTATATGGTGTGCTGCATGGTGCAGAAAGCAAGTCCTCCCCAGTCAGCTGCAGCCTCAGATCAGGGCTGTTCCCGCAGAAACTGAGAAGTATCAGTGTGCCGACAATATTTTATGTACAAGTAATACAGAAACATCTGTAAAAGTGCTGATCCTGTGAGGCAGCTTTTAACCATGGTCATAGATACTTGATAAAGAGCATGATTTTTAATCTCATACCTATCTCTTTGAAGTCAGATACACAAAAAGGTTGTTAACAGTAATTCTATGCCTTTTTGGGATATTTTTAAACTCTGAACTTTTAAAATGCACAAGGTGAGATTATTTTTCAAAACAGGACAACAGGCCTCATTCATTTAGGAAATGCTGCCTACTTTCATAACTGTTCACAATGCAGGATTGACAGAATAGTAAAAATTAACATAATTAAAGCTAAATAAGCCTTTAGGGTTCATTTCACAAAGTACTGCAGTAAGCAAGTAATTATTATATGATTTTTCTAACTCAAAGAATATTACAGAAAAAAATAGTTGCTGTATTCCATGATGAACTCTTCATGGGAATCATTAAAGTTTTTTTTAAAGTAAGGTCTCAAAAATCTGCTTCCAAGATGTTCCACTAAGTGCATATTAACACATTTGGATAACCCTCTAAACATGTTTAAGAAACAAAAATAGCATGGGAACATTACAGATAATTTGCTTAGACTCATCTATTATTTATCTACAGGAGACTGTTGGAGTGCAAAGCACTGTGCACATTCCACTGAAATTTATTTTGAAGTCTGTTAAAGGTATTAATTGTTAATGACTATCCTCTAGTAATTAAATTCTGCTTTTAGTTATAAGCCTGTATTTGCACTTCAGTATTTCATAACTGCACCTCAGCACGTCAGCTAGATTTCTTCCTGCCGAGTATAAATGCCAGGGGGAGACTAAGGACACTAGCAGAGAACCAAGCTGGCTCTCCCTTGGTAAGGTTTATTTTGCTTATATATGCATTACCTTTAACTTAAACAATCCCTTGTTTCTTCTCCTGCCCATGTATCTCAACAGTTCATAGCCCAACAGTCTGTAGCTAACCCTTACTGCAACTTTTTTCCTACATCTAAACGTGCAGTATCTGAAAAGGGGCATCTTTTTAAAGCCCCTTTATTTGGGAATTGGAGCTCCTTACCTGCGGGAGGTTCCACTGGGCTTGCTGGCTCTGCTGCAATCCGTGTGCGACCGCCGGCCCCGGCATCCCTCCGGGCGGCGCGACGACGCTCTGAGGCAGTCCCATCACACCGCTTGGTGCAGTGCCACTAAATCCATTGGGCATTCCCATCCCTACCATCACACCCGGGCTCTGCCCCATGACCGGCACAGATTGTCCCATCATGTTTCCCATCATTCCAGTTGCTGCAGGCACAGGAACTCCCATGGCAGGAAAACCTTGGAAGTGAGTGGATTGCTGTGTGGTGAACGGCATGGAGGACGATCCCATGAACATACCTGTGCCAAGAAGAGAGCCGTTACAAGCAGGGGTTTGTGACAGTCTCCCCCTCTCCTCGTTTGAACCAGGCCAAAACAACTGTAAAGCAGAATTGTGTCTAGTTGTAGCCATCAGGGCCACACTAAGGAACTGCTTGAAACCTAAGGAAAGGGACTCGCTTACCAAACATTAACTAACAAAAAGGAGTTTGACAAACCTTGCAGCAAACCAGAATCTTCTCATTTTAATACTGAAAGCCTCTGGTTTCACAGCTACATGGCCAAGAGCAAAAGGCGACAGATCTGCAGCGTGCTGCAGCCTGCTCGCCATATGGGGCAGACTCACACGCCAAGCAGAGAAGCTGAATTAACAAATACTGTCAGTAATTTGTGTGTTTGGTAACTGGAACAACTTCAAGTAAATTAAAAACACATACTAGTTCTTCTTCAGCCTTGGTATTATGCTTCAGTAATTTCCCCATTTTTATAAGTCGATGAAATAAAAATCATTTTAATATATTTAAAAGAATTAGGAAGAATAATAGTTTTGCACTGTTAAGAAACAGCAACTGTATTTAGGTAAAGGTAAAATAGGATAGTAGATACATCTAAAAAAGTTATCTACCTGGAGCACTTTGCTGCTGCATGGTTCCTGTGCCATATAGTGATAAGATGGAGTCTTTGGAGAGTTGCTTCTTTGCTGACTCTTCTGATTTTGTTGTTTGCTCAGTGAACAGATCGAGATCCCCGGACGCAGCAGATAAGGTGGCAGCTGCTGGTTTAGTGGAAGTGCTCTGGGAAATTAAGGTCAAGACAGACTACTGGATGAAACCCGCAGAAGTCATGTTACATTAAATATTTACTGCACATTCTCATTCCTGAACTAAATTAAAAGCAGTTTAGTTATAGGACTTAGCTTAAAGTAAATGAGTGTTTCAAAACATGTAGCATCACCAAAGCCCAAAAGCCAACATGCACATTTGGGAAAGGCCAGAATGAGGCTATGCAACAAGCAAAACTAAAACCTGACCACGCTCCAGTGCTTGTATGTGCGGGCTGTTCAGTTTTTCTTGTGCTTACATTTTTCATCGGTGGGCAGCATAAATCATGAGCTGTCGTTAGAATATGAAAAACAATTAGGAAACCAATAAGGAGATTACAATTCACATCCCATTAATCCTCTCATACAGGGAATAAATTGGAGGAACTAGAACAAAAGACTCTGTCTTGAAATGTGCTATTTAACTAAGACAACAGTATTTTCAGAGAAAAGGCAAAAATAAAATTTTAGTTGATCTATTCAAAATAATTTCTGAAATCCACGGTTTGTAATTGTCTTACAACGGTCTAGGCGTTTACTGGTAAAGCACAATTATCTAAAATTTGCTATAGTTCAGCACTGAGAAACTAAGATACCCTGAAGCTGTGAGGCTTTTTGTTGGCCCTATAACAAGCACTTTTTAAACAAATCCCATCCGAGTGTCTTTCCTTTGCATTGCTCTGCGGCTGCAGCGGGGAGCGCACGCAGGCATGAGGCGATGCGCAGCGCTCCGGGCGCCCTGTTCCGCCCGGGGGACTCTCTGCGCGAGGGCACCCGCCTGGCGGGAGCCACGCCGCAGCGCCCCACCAAGGCGCCGTCCCGCTCCCGTCCTGCCGAGCGCGCCCCACGTGTTCAGCACCCGTCTGCCGGCAACAGGGCACATTCAGCTCTTTTACACGGTGAAAAACAACTATCTACAACACAACAGTAAGGGGACCGGGTCCGCAGTCAGGTCCACCATTTTACTTTTATCCCGTAGCAGCATTTAGGACCGCCACAAACAAGCGGCTACTGTAGCACGCCGACATTCCTGCTTAAAGCAGCAACTTTGGAACTTTCCCTGTTTTCACTGGCAAGCTGCTGACCAGGCCTCGAACGCTCCAGTTCATCCACGCTGGATTCTATGAGCTTTGCAACACAAACATCCCATGTAGGATTTCAGAAAAAAACAAAACCAAACAAAACAGAACATCTGATTGCTGTGATAAAAACCTATAGAATCAAGTGATGTTATAAATTGGGGAAAGATAATCACAAAGATAATTATGCTACCAACTAAATTAGTCAGAAATTATCATGAGGAACAACAGCAGAATTCAGATGGTTGCTGGCCCAGGAGAATATCTAAAACTACGTGGAAAGGGGAGAGGAAAACAGCATGAGCCGTGTGGCAGCTGGAAATGCAGGATGAAGTCCCTAGATCTCGGTGAACAATGAAAGGAGGGATGGTGGCACTACGAAGAGAAGGTGGACTGGAGAAGACCCCTTCCATCGTCAATCCTTCCATGTTAGATACTGTCAAAACTACAGGATACGGCACAGCCCACAGGTTCCAGGCTTCACTGAACTCAAGAGCACGAACAGCCCCGCATCCCCGCGGCAGAGGGAGACGAGAGAAGCCTCCGCGTGATGCCAGGAGGGCCCTGGAGACGCCAGGCTCCTCCAGCACAGCCCCCTCGGCGCGAGGAGGCCGGGTTCCGCGTGTGGCGTTTCCTTGAGGGCTCCCACAGGCGCCTCCCTCACGGCAGGCGAATCCCTCCGTGGGGCCCTCCAAGGCCCCCAGAGGCGCGAGCGGGCGCAGGCTGCGGCAGCGCATGGAGCCTCCTGCGAGGAAGGAAAGGTGCGAGAGTGCCAAGGGGACGCGACGGCAGATCCGCCCAGGGAGCGGCACCGCTTTGTTGGCATCCACCTTCGCTTCATGTATGCAGCTTGAGACCTCATACTTTTAGCAGCTCTTAGACAGAAGCAGTTGGTATTGCCTTTCTTAAGGAGCTGTGTCACAGAGCGATAAAAGGTCCTTAATCAGTTTGATTTAAAGCCCAGTAACCTGAGGACAGCAAGTAAAAAATAAATTCAGCATTACCTGCTAGAAAGGGAACAAAAATGAAGAGGACAATTTAAAAGAAAATATGACCATCACCAACCGGGCAAGGCAGAATCCAATTTAGTCAGATAATTAAGGGAAATTAGAAGGCTGTCTCCTAAAACTCATATCTGAGCAGCACGGAAGCTGGAGGAGGTGAGAAAACGTAACCATTTCAGCTAATAAAGAGTTTCTAGTGCTCAGCAGCGCACACTCCTGCGTGAACATCCACTGAGAGAAGGTACGTGCAAGCATATACCTGAGTGTGCAGGTGCACACACGTTTATGCACGTCTGTGTTTATGCACGTCTGTGTTTATACAAATATACATACGTGTGTGTGCCCAAAATTTACCTGAGCAGGAGGTACAGCTGCTGCTGGTAATGGATTGGAGATCATTGGGCCGAAGATATCCAGGTCATCATTCAAAGCTGTAACAGTGGCGGTGCCTCCATTTGTAACGGATGCTTCAGCCGGACCATCTTAAAAAGACAAGGCATCCATATTTTAAACTCAGTATCAGTGTTTCAACAGGGTGAGAATACAGGATGCCTCCTGTACAAAGTTATATTCAATGTCAGGGATTTTAGACATTTTTCAGATGTCAGATTGTTCAGATTTTGTAACGGCTTCTCTCCACGCACAGAAACAAGATGCCATTTGAAGACTTCAAGGACAGCAATGCCAGTTTATCCCAACACATCACTCTCTCCTAAGTGTTTTCTTCAAGCATACAAGCATTATACTGAGTGACAACATAAACAAATGTCTTATCAAGAAGACCCAAACCTGACAATTACACATCAGACAAAACAGATTCTTCTGGGTTCTTAAATAAAATTGGTATTTTTGAATGTATGAACTTATTCATAATATGCTAATTTACTCAAGGACACTTGATCAAAGTTCACAACAGAAAGAAGCCTCTCCTCTCCTTTCTCAGAAGTACTTTGCGCTTTTTCATATAGCTTCACGTGAAATCCACAGCAAGACCCCCAGGGCTAACAGCTACAGAAGCCCAGACTTTTCTCCTGCACCCTTAGAGCCTTCTGCACCCCTTCCACCTGCAACCATCTGAATGCATAAATCCATTTAGTGATCCAGGTGAAAATGCAGGTCATGAAAAAAGAGCTGAAAAATTATGGTTTTAAGTAGAATTGCAAGAAAATATTCAATAGGATGTAGAGGCAAAAATGCTGCAAAATGTGTTTGATGGATAGAGTAACAAGTGCCATTCTCAACTGAATTTAAGTTGTCCAAGAAAAAGTGAGATAAGTAAAAATTATTAGCCAATTCTTAAGTTTATCACAAGTGAAGTTGTTACTACAAAGCATTTGACAACTACCGAGTACAGGTTCTGCTGAACATTATGATGGTTGCATGGCATTAAGAGCAAATTTATGAAAGCTTTCTGAGGGGCAAAATAAAAGGTTACTTTTCAAAGCATCTAGTACTCGCTATAAATGTCAGCTTTCTTCAGCTAAATAAAAGTGGTCTCTCCAACCCAAAATCATATCACGTGTACGGTTATTCACATTTTACCTGAGGATAAGTATTCTAGAAATCACTGAAATATAGTACATAGATTTTTATTCAGTGTTAAAGTACTATCACTATCAGTATTTTAAAACAAAATTTTCCTTAACATATTTAAAGAACAAATTTCCTTCTTCCAATTTCACATGTTGTATCCAAATTATCTGTATTTCATTACTCAGCCTAAGTATTAGTGTCTGTAAATCAAATTTTAATTTACCTACCATCCTGTTTTTTCCCCCCTCGTGTCACACACACAAAAGGAGCTAACTTCAAATATATCAAGTTCTACATATAATTATAAACCAGCATTGTAATTTATTCCAAATTATAAAAGATCACCATTTTAAAACCTTTAAAAGCATTAAGGACATTCAAAAAATAATTCAGATATATTAGAGATAACATGAAATGTATGCATTATTATAGGAAAATGTATACAGCAGATGTAAGGTTTCAGTATTTTAGTATCTTCTAGAACTCTAAAGAGTACAGGGAAGTGGTCTAATTAGAAAGAAGCACTAGTGAGGCATAATATTAGTTAAAATAAAAACTTAAAAAGCATCCAATATTTATTTAAAATTGTATAACTCGGGTAAGTTTATTCCTTAAAAATATTAAGTCGCTTTGCTCTCTTCTACTTTTTTTTTTTTATTATTAACACAAATAACTGGCGGTTCCAGCAGCCTTTGCCACCTCCCATGTAAAATATTGCCATTTTTTATCATTTCATTCTGTCATGTACAAACTCTCTGCAGTTCTGCCCGCTGGAGACTACCCTTCCCTGTGACTGAGGATGCTGGCACACAATGGCAGGAAGCAGAAAGGGGAAGAACCCTCCAAGCGTCACTGGCCACTGGTGAGGCAGGAACCTGTTTGCACGGGCTGCTCCACAGGAAAGGCAACCCACACCTGGACGTCTTGCAGGAAAGCACTGATTTCTGTATTTATTTTTAAAGGCTAACATTGTTAAAATATTTGCTATGTATTTGAAAACTTGACATCTAAGTCATTAACGAACATGAGTTACCATGCTCCATGCGTAACTCAACCTTTCCTTCCTGCAGAGATGCTCACCTTTATGTCATAGTCTCCATAGGGAACGTGGCACAATTAGAGCTGCTGAGGAAACTGCATCTTTGAACTGCCTGGCTTTAGCACACATAAAATCTATGGGATGTTTCTAAAGCATTTATTACACTTTTTCATGCAAGGAATTATGAAACAACCGAGAGCAAAAGGTGTCACCATGTGAATAGCTGAGGTACATGCTCGCTTTTGTGACTACTTCAGATATACAGAATTACTATTTTTTTTGGTAATTCTCAAATCCAAATCACATCCATGGTAAAAGTTTTGAGAACAACCATGCTGTCTGGGACTGGGACAAACTCCATAAAGGCAAAACAGTCATGGGAATGGCTAGAAAACTTTCGAACCTGTGTGGTAAGGAAACTGTGGGCAACTGCATGAAGACAACTGGAAGTGGCTTTTCATTACTCAAAGCAGGACAGTGCTTTAAGAAAACATATGTAAGCAAATATGCTGGAGAGTTAAGTAATAAGCCTTTCAAAACATCCTATTCATTTCAGCTCATCTGCAACACACAATTCCAAGCTATCTCCCAAAAGGTTCTCTTTTTCAGAGAAATATAGGAATGACTGGCACATAATTTTCATGCACAATGATTATCTAGAATTAATAATTCAGTGTTCTCATTTTCTCAGGTAGGGACATGTATTTTAAAAAACAAAAGACTCATCTCGTATTCCAATGTGGTTCAGTTTCCCTGAACGAAAAGAGCTTAGTATGCAAGACAGAAACCTCTAAGTGTAATTATTAGCAAAACAAACACTTCACATATTTAGGATGTTTATATAAAAACACTTCCATGTTCTCTGAGAACATAATACTTTTCAAGTACTTAATATGCTTCTTATAAATAAGTACCATGAAAACCCACATTTTGCCAGATTGGTCTGAAGTCTTTTGAAGGTGTGCTGTTGGTATCTCTTGGTGAATACTAAAGGCAGGGAAATAAGTATTTTTAACCTATAGGCAGTAAAAAAACAGGTATTTTGAATTACTGTTTATAACACAAAATTTAAATATGTATGAATAACGTTTAACAGGAAACCCTGTCTAACCCTATTTCCTCAAAAAAGTAATGGATGGAATACTAATATATACTAAAAAGTTACTCTTAAAGCATTTTTCCCCCAAGACAAAACAAAAAGATGCCAGAAAAAAACATTCAAATTTAGAGTATGGAAGAAATCTGACAGTATTTTTTACTTCCTGGGTATTACTTGTTGCAATATTAATGTACACATACACAAATACAGAGTTGAATTTCAAAATAATAGTTCGCACACATTCTTGAAGATTATGGATCACTTTAGCTTTGATATGCGAGGCCATTAATTACAGAGCCCTTCCCGCTTTCCCTCCTCACAAAATACTGCTGTAGTCCAAGAATATTTTATTCTCAAGATACTTGGCTCCCAGAAGTGGAAGACACCTAGAGAATGCAGAATAACCCCTCATAATCCAGGAGGAAAAAGTCAGTGATCTGCTACTCCACTTGGACCCTCACAAGTCTATGGGGCCAGATGGAATCCAGCCGAGGGTTCTGAGGGAGCTGGCAGAGATGCTCACCAAACCGCTCTCCACCATCTATCAGCAGTCCTGGTCAACCAGAGAGGTCCCAGATAACTGGAGACTGGCCAGTGTGACACCCATCTACCAGAAGGGTCGGATGGAGGTCAGAGGATCCAGGGAACTACAGACCTGTCAGTCTGGCCTCAGTATCAGGGAAGGCTTTGGAGCAGATCATGTTGAGGGTGGTCGCACAGCATGTGTGGGACAAGCAGAGGATCAGGTCCAGTCAACATGGGTTCATGAAAGGCAGGTCCTGCCTGACCAACCTGATCTCCTTCTATGACCATGTGACCCACCTGGTGGCTGAGGGAAAGGCTGTGGACATGGACTCTTAGCCTTCAGCAAGGCCTTTGACACAGTCTCCCACTGCCTTCTCCTGGAGAAGCCGGCAGCTCATGGCTGAGGCAGGTGGACTCTTCGCTGGGTGAGAACTGCCTGGGTGGCTGGGCCCAGAGTGGTGGTGAATGGAGTTAAAACCAGCTGGTGACTGGTCACAAGCGGTGTTCCCCAGGGGTCAGTGTTGGGACCGGTCCTCCTTAATATCTTTATTGATGAAGGCTTTTGACACCGTTCCTCACAACATCCTCCTAGACAGGTTCCGAAGATGTGGGATGGATGAGTGGACGGTGAGGTGGATTGGGAATTGGCTGGGTGGCAGAGCTCAGAGGGTGATAATCAGAGGTGTGGAGTCTAGTTGGAGGCCTGTGTTGAGTGGTGTTTCCCAGGAATCAGTCCTTGGTCCAGTCCTGTTCAATTTATTCATCAGTGACCTGGATGAAGGCACAGAGTGCTCTCTCACCAAGTTTGCTGATGATACAAAGCTGGGAGGAGTAGCTGACACCCCAGAGGGCTGCTCTGCCATCCAGAGGGACCTGGACAGACTGGACAACTGGGCAGTCAAAAATCTCATGAAATTCAACAAAGCCAAGTGCACGGTCCTGCACCTGGGGAGAAACAACTCCAGACACCAGGACAGGCTGGGGACTGATCTACTGGAGAGCAGCTCTGCCGAGAAGGACCTGGGCGTCATGGTGGACGACAGGTTGACCATGAGCCAGCTCTGTGCCCAAGTGGCCAAGAAGGCCAAAGGCCTCCTGGCCTGCAGGAACAGCATAGCCAGCAGGGCCAGGGAAGCAATCGGTCCCCTGTACCCGGTGCTGGTGAGGCCGCACCTCAAATACTGCATTCAGTTTTGGGTCCCTCACTATAGGAAGGACACTGAGGCCCTGGAGAGTGTTCAGAGAAGGGCAACGAAGCTGGTGAAGGGGTGGAGCACAGACCTTATGAGGAGCAGCTAAGAGAGCTGGGATTATTTAGTCTGGAGAAGAGGAAGCTGAGGGGAGACCCTACCTGAAAGGAGGCTGCAGTGAGGTGGAGGTCAGTCTCTTCTCCAAAATAACTGCCAATAAGACAAGGGGAAATGGGCTCAAGTTGTGCCAGAAGAGGTTCAGGTTAGGTATTAGAAAGAATTTCTACATGGAAAGAGTAGTTAAGCATTGCAACAAGCCACCCAGGGAAGTGGTGGAGTCACTGTCCCTGGCAATGTGCAAGAATCGTGTGGATGAGGTGCTTCGGGACATGGTTTAGCAGGCATGGTCTTGAAGGGTTTATGGTTGGACTCAATCTGAAGGCCTTCTCCAGTCATAATGATTCTATGATTTTAAGAAAGATTCCGAACGACTTACAAATTACTCAGAATGCATCACTGTTTGAATAACTTTTGCTGCCTACCATTAACAGCTGGTAAGAAGGGTTGTGCTTTTCACACAATTAAATCTGACTGATTTTACCTCAGGACGAAACGCAAGCCATGGCAGCAGCGCTGCAGCGAGGTGATGGGAAAAATAAACAGATGCTATTTATGCTGTGCTTTGCTGTTCCTAAGCTGTGTCTGAAAACATATATTTATTAGATATCAAACCAAGAGATCCATCTGCTTTTTATGTTTATGGCAATACAAGAGATCATATCTGACTGCCATGTTCTGTAACAACAGATGCTGCTTCTGCTTTTGGATGTGGAAGTCTTACATGAACTTGTTAAAAGGAGCAGCAGCTATTTACCAGGACACAATTAGCAAGGGAAGACTGCTAGTCAAGGGTGTATTTACAATGTTTTTCTCTATGTTCATTTTCTCAGTATCTGACATGACATTTTCTACTTCAGAATTGCCTTTTGTTCCACGAGGTTTCATGTACAGCTGCACTTCACATGCTGCCCTTATCCGGGCCACCATCTAGGCTGACCTACAGAAGAGACTGAAAGGACCAGCAAGAAAGAGAAACTACAAGGAAAGATCTATTCTTAAAGTCTGTATCGTGTTTCTGAAACCTCTATTTTCTGTGGGGCGAACTATTGGGTTTCTGTGGGGCATCACGTTTCTGAAACCCCTATTTTCTGTGGGGCAAACTATTGGGTGTATATGACCAGACCTGAATGACCTAAATGACCAGAACAAGAGGAAGAGTAGCATACATTAAATGCCTGAGACAAAGGTAAAAACATAGTCTGTTCCAAATGTTTTGGGAACCATTTACTGCATTATAAAGTCTTTGCAGGAAGCAGCAAAGCGTTCATAAGAAGCCTGTTTTGAGACAGTACTTCTCAAAATAACATTTGGAAAGCCAGACAGCTCTCAACACTTTATGCCTCAAATGGTTGCAGCTATTTTCCTTCTGGGTAGATATATTGCTTATCTAAGCATAGGCTTAACAAAGCAACATTATTATTGTTCATACATTATATTAAATATATCTACATATATATACATGTTATCTATACAGCTGTAATTTTAATTTCATAAATGCAGCTTACCAGTGCTGCTGTTTAGTACTTAACAGATAGTACTGACAAGAATATCTCTCAGACATGCACCGTTCAGATGTATTTTCACACTTTAGCTCTCAAAATTTACCATTTCTCAGAATCTCTCCCAAGCAGCTGAGCAGCTTTTACCTCTTACCTCAGCTGCAGCTGCACCAGATGCATGTCCTGCGCCCCCATATTCCTTGAACCACAGTTTTCCTCCCAGCTCTGTAACGTGCTTGTACTCCGCTTTACTGAAGCTTCTGTCCCCTATGCCCGCCCCATCCTATTTACTTATATTACAACCAAGAGTTCCTTAAAAGAAAAAAGGTAGTAAAACACCATAATAAATTCTCAGTCTTTTCCCCTGGTCATTCATTATAATTTATTACAGTGATTATTTCAGAATGTGCAATTATCTGGTTTATTAATGGCACATTTGAATATGGTAAATGATGCAGAACATGTAAAATGCATTTTTCCCCTCTTCTGATAATTCAGTAAGATAATATATTTAAAAAGCATTAACTTCTCATTTTTCTAGGCAAGTTTCCCTACTAAATAATCCCCAAACGTCCACCTAATTTTCCAAGAAAATACACATTTCCATCAGAAAAACAAACAAAAACAAAAAACCCTTTCTTTGCATCATTGCATCAATCTGGCTTAAGTGGAGACACCCAACTTGTAAACAAAAAACCCCAAATACTGAGCAACACAGACCATGACTTCAGTACTGAAGAACTTTGGTTTACAGGCTGCAACATTCAAAGCCTTACCTTCAATGCCATATTAAAACTTCAATGTTATAAAACTATACTAGATTTTCCATAAGGAAATATACATACACTTCTTTTTAGTGTGATCAAAATTCAACTAATTGTAGGCATCATTAAAAACAGCAGTTTCAGACTACAGAAATAGGCTGTGTTTTCCCATAGCCTGGGAAGGGAGGGAAGGGATTTGGGGTTACAGGATAAGGCCACAGGAATATTTAACTTGCACATTCAGATTCCCCACCTTTTAGAGTGAGGTGATTACTGAAATAAATTGCGCTTTCCCAATAAGAGGCCAAAAGCCCCAAGCGTTTTTTGTAGAGGGGCCATCAAGAATCGAACGAGGAAATTATTCAGAGAAATTAGCTCATCTAAAAAAACAATATCCAAGCACTATCTTAACAATAAATTCCCTTGAACAGGGCCTCAAGGGAGTGACATGAATCCATTTAAGAGGACTCAGAAGAATCACAAATGGGATAATATAAGCAGCAAGGATATCATGCCTCTTCTGCTATTACAGGATTTAAAGATATATTTTCCTAGATACATTAGCTTGAGAATTTCACCTTTTATAAAGAAAAAGACAAATTTATTTTTAGAAAATTACCTTTTTAAGCTACAATTGCCACTAGCTGTCTAAGTCCTATTCCACTGCATTTTTCCTTATTCTGACAGTATGCTGTTAAAAACCAGATGAGAAAAATAAACAAACCCACACAGCAAAACCTCAGAGTTTTATTTTGCACCCAAACGTGCTTTTGCAAGCACCAAGGTTTACATAAAATCACCACCACCACCACAGACTCCACACATCAACCAAGGACACCTTGCAAAATGTTCAGTTAGCCTGAAAGACAGAATTCTTCTAGCATGAAATACAATCCATTAAAATTACTTGTCCTGCTGCAACAAGTGATACTGATTTGCCCCAGTAAAAGCTACTCCTGGGCTTCATTTGCAGAAATTTGAGTCCTGTGGGAATGAGTCATTACCATTAAAAATGCACCCGCTCAATATGAAGAACAAGCTATGCAATCATACCCATAATGCTGTTTGATGTGCTGAATATACTGTATTGAAGTGGTCTTTCTTTTAATACTTTGGAATTGATAAATTAGGAATAAGCAGCCTGCTGCAGGAATTCATTAGAAAACTCTCCAATGAAAGACGCTGTCACCAATATGCTGCTCTTCTGCAGCGCGGGGGACTCCAATTGACACCAGCTTGGTGCACCGCATCTCAGTTTGCTTAGGAGATCTTAAAACCTCTTTCCTCTAAAACCACACTTTGCTTCAACACAGATTAGACCCTCCCTTTCTGTACTGCATTATGCTTTTTTTTTCACCGAAAAAGCACAGTTGTTGAACAGCACTTTCAGTACTCTACTTCAGATAAAATATGAATTTAGTCTATGTAATCTGAGTTTATTATTGTATCATAAAACCATATATTATCAATATCCTTTTCAAATCATGCCTAAAAGGATAAAGAAGTCTGACAGTTTCTGAAGCACACAGTCATTTCATTTTATTTCTTAATTAGCTTGTTGGGCTGGCAGAGAAAAATATAAAAGCACCAGCTTTCCATCAAGTCTGAATTATTATTTTTTTAGCAGGTTCATTCTACATCCATAATCTAATTTTTACTGTGTTAATTAAGATTTGCCTGCACATCACAGCAGATTAGTTGGGATAACATAAACAGTACAAAAATTATAGTATTTTACAGTGCCTCTATACCCAAAAAGGAAAAAAAAGCTTGTTTTTTAACTCTAAAGCAGGGATGTATTTGCTTTGCTGCAACATTATTCACACTTTACTTAAAGCCAAAAGTTTTCTACAAATATACAGAAATCTATTTCTTCAAATACACATGTTCCTAACACTAAACAATAAAAGAGATTTAAAATAGTTGTTTTAGTATTTCCCTTTCCTAGATTGATTGTGTATTTTTTTTAATATGGGAACACACATTTATAGTATATTATAGTAATACAGGAAAAAATGGATTTTATAAATATCGTCTTTAACAAGCAGAGAAAAAGCTTAAAGAATGTAATAGTATAGGCAGTGTATAAGCTAAAGGATTTGAGTGCAGGACTACTTATTTACAAGACAAATAGCTATCTCTCAGTGAGGAAGGCAAAAGCTCTATTAGATAAAACAGAATGATGGCCACAGTTAGCTCACACTAAGAGGTGCAGTATGGTAAGTTACACAAGATACTAGCTGGCTGCTGTCAGGAGACGCGTTACTGCTCTTTCAGCTTAGGGATTTGATGGATATCATTTTACAGAAAAACAATATGGATAACGCAAGCAGTTCATTGGAAAGCAGAGTGGCACCACAAACACCATCACCCAGCAGTTCACAAGCCCTCTGTAGGTCCTTTGGTAACTTCTCCTTGCCTCGGGGGCTCGTTACTCCCCTTAGCAAAGCACAAGTATCGATAGACACAGATCCCCACAGCACCTCCCTTTACAGTCTCAACTTTACAGACCCAGCCTTCTGGCTTTCTAACTTGGCAAACAATATCACTAAGCACAAAGAAAATAAAAACAGTTGTTCAAATACAAAACGATGAACTTATGGTGGACTTAAAAACAGAGAGGGATCTATTGCTTACCGAGTCCTAACAGATCAATAGTGGGTTCTGATGACTTTTTTGGACTTGCTTTAACTTCTAATTGCTGATCCTCTTTCTTCTGTGGCTTTGAAAGGAGAGGAAAAAACAACACGGTAAGTAATCTTTCAAAAGCATACAGTACTTAAAAAAAAAAAAAAGCCCATTACAGCCCCTGCCCAGTATCCGAAATTAAAAGCCCTTTTCTGTATTTGTGTATCATAAATGGCTTTGTAATGAGGTAAGTTGCAGATACAATCAGAAGGGACAAGGCACAGTATAGTAAAATTCGTATAACCAATTTCAAAATAAATGCAGTTTCCAGTCTAAGTTAAAAATAAAATGAAATATTAAACTTGATTATTGCATTATCATGCTTCAGGTAAAATGCTGCTTGTGATACAAAATTTTAACCAATTTCAGCATCCAAGCTGCACAGTTCTACTACTTTAAAGAGAGAGAGAGAGAGAAAAAAAACTTTTTAAAGTTTTTAAAAGCTTAAATTAAAAGAGTAGATCATTGCCACTGTTCAGCATTCCTGAGAAGACTATCTGCAAACTCCATAGGAGCTATGCACAGGTGGACACAATCTCTCTCTCTATAGCCTTTCTCGGTAAATCTAAGGCAAACAACTGTATTTCTCTCCCTTGGAATAGGGAGTTCCAGCCTTTTCTTTCCTAGAGATTTCAAAACGTAAGACGGGATGAACATGAAATCTGGCTGTGGCAGTGACTTTGCATAACCATATTTATAGCTCTTTTTCTCATCGTATCCTCCAGATCACGGTAATCCATTAAAGCCTCCATTCTGAAGCGACCACGACCTGGTGCGCACAGTGAGAGCGTAGCCGTGCTCCGGCACACGGTGAGGAGCAGCGCTCAGCCCCGTGCTGCCGCAGCGACACGAGCCCCTGGGGCACCCGGGCTGCTCGGGCCTCGGGCGGCGGCAGCCAACACGGCCCCTCTCGGCCCCGAGGGCTACCGACAGTCACGGGCTGCCCGAGTGAACAGCAGCCCGACATATCTCACCCCACTATGATGTGAGGGACTTGCCCCTCAAAACCTCCTCAAAACACTTGCCATAATCCCAGCTCAATTTCTGTAGTTACATAAAACCGGTATCTTCACACCTAAACTATTGCTCACTTAAACCTAACTCTATCACAGGAATATTTGCTTATTCTAGTCTAAAACCCTTACATTCACTCAAACGGTGCTTTTTTTTTCCCCCAGGAACAAGCTTGTTTGGGAGACTGCCTGCTGGAAAGATATCCCATAAATAGAAAGGGCAAGCAAGTTTCCTGATTCTATTATACCATAAGACAACGATATGTAATTACTGAATTTTCATGTCTGAGTGCACAACTTGAAGAACAGTATACACATTTCATCTGCAATTCCATATTAGAGATAAATAATATAAATACATGGTATACATGGTATTACATTTACATACTTTTATATATAAACACATTTGTTATTACATTAAAAATAATAATTATTATGAATATTAATTGATTAACAGCAAGTATTTTAGAGAAGATACAAAATTCATCCCAAATTTATATGTTTGGCATTTCTTCAACAGCTATAAGGAACACTATGGATCACTAAGGTCGTAAAAAGAAGCATTTCTGATGTGTTGCTTAGTTTTATAATGCTGAATGTTATTTAAATAGCTTAAAATTTCTGAACAGAGAACAACTTATTGAAACTGAAAAGCCAACGTGTTAGAATTTCACTAAACGTGCAAATTTTTCATTACCTCAGTGAGGTTTACAGTACCTACCTGAAAGTTTGAAATACACTACAGCGTAGCCGGGTTGGTTTAAAGTGCAACCTTTTGTTTCCACAAAAACCAATGCACTGCTCTGCATGCATTGGTATGAACTAAGCAGAATTCAAATAACATGTTTTATTTAGCCAGGTACTTACTACTGAAGCAAATTAATCTCATTAGCTACACTAAAAACATCAATTTAGGTCTTCTGCTTTGTCAAATTATTTTCTTCAATACTTACGAAGTGTATTTTTATAATTCAACTAGGTTAACTTTTTATCATAAAATTCAGATAATAGACCAATAACAGTTGCCATATTTCTTGTTCATCACCATCCAAATAAGAAAGGGGTTGAAGACATAATGTACAGAAATATTAATTTGCTAAATAAAAAGAAAATACTTTTACTTTCTGAGATTTCTACACCATTACTCTATTTCTTTATCATTGATTTTAGTAGGTTAATTCATACTTAATTCCACTTAGTAAGATGGCAAAATTATTTTCAAGCTTCTTAAAACAGCAAATATATTTAGACTTTAATATCATATTCAGGTCTATGATAAAGATTTTCTACTTAAAGCACCAGTCACAATTTCTCCTTTTTGACGAGACAGTAGTTTTCACCAACATAATAAACCTTCAGTTTAAGAGAGAAAAACCACTTGTCATCTAAGAATTTAACTTATTAATCTTTACAGCAGCACTTGTAGTAAGCAAGACTCAGCAGATGGTCTGGAGCAGAAAATAAAATTTCAATATCCTCTTCCTCCACCAAGTTACCAAGTCGGCTTCCTTTCCCCATCATTGTCTGACCATAATGCACACTAGTTACTGGAATTTTCAGTCCTCCTCTCAAATTTGAAACTATTTTAAGATTTATTGTGCCTTCATTGCTGGCTAAGGTGCTGTAGGCCTTATATTAATGGTTTTGCGCAAATTCAGAAGAGATGCAGGCTCAGTGGGACTCAAAGATGGAGAGGGACATCTCACAAGTCACCTGCACTAAGGGATAAGTGAGGCAATCCTGGAGCTGCTGGGCTGAGCCAGAACTGCCACATATATGCAACTGTTCTTAGTTTAACTCACAAGTAAACCTGCTTCCTTGTGCTGTTTCTTAACATCATCTTTGTCCTTTAGCCCGTGGGGCTTTTATTGCTCTGCTGCACGGGGGCCCACCTGAAAAAGGTGCGATGCAAAGGAGGCCCCATGGGGGCAGAGACACCAAGGCAGCAAAACTCTCACAAAAGAACAGAAGGGGAGGCCACACTGGAGCAACTTGAAAATGATATTCCAAATTGTAAGAAATTTGATATTTCTTTTTTTTTTAGGGGGGGGGGGGCATTTTGCTTCAGCAGGACTCATACATGACTAAGCTTTACGTAGAGAGTGATCTTTAGAGATGTTAGAGCTAAATATTCCACACTTGGTGAGCAGAGAAGTAGGCGACAGGCAAAACACTGCATGGGGAGGCAGTGACATTTCTTAAACTTAATGTTTAATTTAGTGTTGTGCTTTATCTAAAAATCACTGCATTTTGTAGCAGCACAACGTACCATGACACAAACCTGCCTGTGAATCCTGCTGCATTAAGATGCACTTCAGTTTCTATTACTAGTCTGCTTGACTATCTCAGCAATTATTTTTATGTATTGACACTAGTACTAGACAAATTATCCTTTGTTGACTCCTTTGGGAAACGCTAGCATAAAAGCTGGAGACTAAGCAGCATTAGAGAAACTAAGCATAGCATTAAAAATCTGCTACAGTGAAGTCAAGTAGAAGGGGACTGGTACCAGCACTGCTGCATGTGCCTTCAAGGTTATTGGAGCTACCATTTCTGATAACCTTCTAGGCTGGATAACAATATATTTGGTTTGGGAATTTTTGCCTTTTTAAGCAAAGTACACGATTTTGAGCAATTCCCATACATATTTACTTCAGGTCACATGTAACAGCTTCTCATTGTAAGTCATCTTCGTTGTGCTAGTAGATCTTGGGAAGAACTAATCTTTCAGACAGTAGAGCATCAAAACATCTGTCTTTTACAGGACCCACGTGCCTTTTTTGCTGCAGCTACCACACTATATATTCCCCCCCACCTTTGAATATCTGCTGAAATGAAGCAATGTCCGCTGCACTACATTATTCCAAAATTACTAAAAGTAGATTATTTGTAAATATAAACTAGGGTTTGAAGAGGCTCCTATGGAGTCAACTCTTTTGTATCCTCCATAGGATAAGCCTATTGTGTAGCATTACTTGGAATTTTCAGTCCTAAGAAAAATGAAGCCTCTGTTTTGAGGTAGGCCCAAAAAACCCTTTAAATTATCCCTCTGGTAGCAGATACTATCTACTTGTCTCAACTCAAGGAGAGAAATGAAGGTCTAAACTTGCAATCTTTTGCAAGTATTTTCACCTATGGAAAACTTCTTCAGTAGATGAATAAGCGTACAAATCCTATTCAGATCCTATTTTTGGCAATCACAGGCAAACGCTATCTAGATGTGATAAAACTTCATTATTTTCCTACTCTAAAGTTACCAACCTTTTACTTAACTATCTCGTTCTCTCAAATGATACAGCACATAGGAATTGTCAGCTATTTTATTCACTCTTGCCAGACATTTTTGCTTTTCACACTTTCAGGCAGTGTGTTAACCCTCTCAAAGGCAGGGGCCAGACTTGGCCTGCGGGCAAGCCACGTCTCAGCAGCACGCACTGATCTCCCAAGAGCTCGTCTGCCTTGGCGGGCCTGATGCAGGGTGCACAGAGACACCGTCTCAGGATGGTGCAGGCACAAGCCCCTTCCTGGAGCAGCATCTTCCTGGAGGCATCACCTAATGCAGCCTCTTCCCGGAGCTCTGCACAGGGATCACCGTGGTAGCAGCTCTGCAGATCGCTCTGGCAGGTCTGTGCAAGGCTCTCCTGCAGGAGCAGGCCATGTGCATACCCCATGCTCCATTATTTCTCCCAGTTGCCTTGTTTTATGGTTCTGCTGTGGGAGAGGCAGGAAGAGAGACCAGTTGCTACAAGAATGCAGAGAGGTGAGCCGTGCTGACAGCACAGCGAGTGCACAGCGAGTTGAGGACTCATGCAATGAGGTCAAGAGCAGTTTTTCCTCTATTATCTGATTGAAATTTCCTTTTGTTCTCCTTCTGAAGAGACTGTACAAATGCTACTCCTTCATAAAACACTCGAACTTTGGCTTGGTATTAGAAGGCACATTAATCATCAAAACATCTCATCATACAGATAGCCTGTATAGGCTGCCTGTTATTAAAAGGAACAAGACAAACGTAAGCAGTTGTGCGCTTAAAACTGATGAAGTTGCTACCATGTAAACACTTTCCTCTTCAAGTTTTTGCCCTCATTTAATTCTCTATCATTCACCCCCAATCTTACATCCAAATCATAGCATCATAGAATGCCTAAGGTTGGAAGGGACCTCTAGAGGTCATCTAGTCCAACCCCCCTGCACACCCAGGGCCACCTAGAGC
>JAUBNY010000862.1:1502433-1548684 GCA_032275445.1 Crypturellus soui | reverse complement strand
TCCACAACCTCTCTGGGCAGCCTGTTCCAGTGCTCTGTCACCCTCACCGTAAAAAAGTTCTTCCTTAAGTTCCCGTGTTACTTTTTATGCTTTAATTTGTGGCCATTTCCTCTGGTTCTGTCAGTGACCAATCAAAATACACCTAATTCCTGCCTAGACACTATGACAGCAGTGCATTAATAATTTACTCATCAATGCTCTTCACGTAACATGTGATCTCAATATCTAAGCAGCAGCTATTTCATAAATGATATTGGGGAAAAACACATTTGAAAATAGTTCGGAAGTTCTCGTAAATCTATCTGTGACAAATCAAAATGACCAGTGAGGAAAGGAATTCATCCACAGATATGAAGAAATGTCTCTTGCCTGTCTATATTAAATGGAAATTAATGCCGAAATGATCATATGGACAACCATTACATTTCCATGCACTTGCTTTGGGAGCCAATTGGCCTGGAATTACCAGGTAGAACCATCTATGCTGGGGAATTTCTATAAACCTTCACGTGGCAGGATAGACAGCTTGAACGCTTTGTGCTAACGGACCATCACAAACAATTCATGTTCTAACAACTGTAAAAAGCAGTCATCTGTGGACAAAAATCAGGCCATCCGTATTTTTTTTTTAACAAGCAAGTGAATGGGCCTGCTTAAATAATTTCATGAAATGCAATTTTCCTATATTCATGTAGCGTTGATGCCTTCATTAGTAGCAGCTGCACTGGCCAGACTGCTTGTAATTCATAGAGCTACCTGCTACAATTTAATCAAAATCGCTCTTCAATCTTGTCCGTTTTCCTACGATTTCATCTTCATGATTTTAAAACATTTTCCAGCCCATCAGTTTTTGGCAGTGAAATTACAAAATAAATGTACTTAACCCCAAGTCTAGAGTTGCATATTGTGCAAATTCTAAGTACAAAAGCAGAAGAACTTCATTTTAGAATATTAACTTTGTAACTGACAGGGAATGAGAACATTTTCTAATCCATTACGAAAAAGTAATGTAAACTTAACTTGCAACCTACACTTATTTTACACTGCTGATCTTTTTTCCCCGTTATTGTGCAAAGTATGGAAAGAATAAAAAAAGCTATCTGAAATTTCATTAAAAAAAAATGGGGTTTGTAAGAATATCAGTATAGATTAGGGGAAAAAAAATCAACCAAGAAAGAACAAAAACACATTTTATTTGTTTCTGATAGGTCTCAATTTAAAAGGAAAAGTTCAGTTTTATATAAACCATTACTGTATTTTATTAAATTCCTATAATACATTGCTCTCAGCACTAGGGAATCTATTCTGGTTTGATTTAAATGAAACATTTGCTTGAATTAGTTCAAACCAAACAAGCCAATAAATAACACTGTTAATTACTCCAGTCACACAACAAGATATAGGGTTGATTTTATAGGTTTGTTCTCTCTTACATGCTCCTCTAAAGTGCATTTCTAGTAAATAAAAACATTTCTTTGACAGGGACAAGGGAGCTAAATCTATTTTATACCATATATTTTACAAACTAATTACCAAGAGCAGCATGACACACTTAAGCCATATAAAAATCAAAATGGTCAAAGCGTAAATTAAGATGAGGCTGCAACAGCTTGTCAGCTGAAGACAGCACTCATCTTTTAAGCTTAACCGGCGCACATCACTTGTGCAGTCAGACCAGTTCACAAGGTGCTTCCCCAATGCCAACGGATCGTGTGGAGCAACGCCGGCAAACGCCTGCAGGTGCCCTGCTCACCAGGGAATGTGGTGCCCCTGGCCCAGTCCTGGGAAGAACAAGGCCCCATTCCTCCTGGGAAGGAGGAGGAAGAGCATGGAGGGATCTGTGCATCACCAGAGGAGCAGACAAGGAAAGTACCCGCGGACCCAAGTTGGTGGCAAACTGCACCATGACCACCAAAACACGCAGCTGCCTCCTGGAGGTGACGGCCCCATTTCACAGAAACCAGCAGGGAGAAAAATGGTTTTAAATATTCGAGTTCCGCATAAAGATGATGTTGAGACAAGTTAAAAAATCTAGCCCCAGCCAAGCATTCTTCTGTCCCTTAAACCATCAGTTATTAGCAAAAAAAATAGAAGGATGATTCAGATGAAAAAGCATCCTCCTTTTGCAAAGAAACAGGCGGCGGAACAGTCTTGCTCGCATGGTAAATTCAACACCAAGTACTCAGCGCTATGACTGGTATCAGTAGAACGCCATATATCCCACTCCTCTAGCTCCCATCCATGTTACGGAGACCAGCTCCACTTGTCACAGAGTTAATGTCAGCACAAGCAAGTGCTTAGTTGTTCTTCCAACCACAATCACCCTTCTAAGGGCTCAGTCAGTTGCATAATCTAAAACTCAGTTACTTTATTTATTTATTTGTTTTAATATTTTGGGAAGAAACAGGCAGGCCATATACACACAAAATAAAACATAGGAGGTTGCAGCAGAATGTGTCGGGCTGTGTCGGAGAGCACCGTCGCCACTCGCACACCCCGCTCTGCCTGTTACGCAGCCTCCCGTAGTGAGGAGCTGAGAACAGTCCCCCGGGTAAGAATGTGAATGATATATTTATTCTAACAATTGGGTTACACAAGAACGTTATGTTATTGCGAGTTTGATAATACACTGGAAACAGCAAGCTCTATTTTAATCAAAAATTACATATTTGCCAAAAAACACATAAGAGTAGCAGGACCCTTATGAAATCCAGCTGTTAAGCAGCAAGAAAACGTTTTATGGAAAACTATTTTAAGTTCTGATACTACTATAGCAGAGCCCTTAAAAGGAAGCTAATCAGTCTCATTGCCATTTGGCCATCAATTATTGGAAACCATTACTAAGAAGCACAGAAAAGCAGACTCTTTTGCAAGACTCTTTGGCAAAGAATCAGTCACCTTTGGAAATGTTTCTGAACCGTTCTGGATATTTTCAGAGATCAATACTGACAGACATACCAGGTCCAGTCCAACTTGGTCTCAAAACCAGTGGAGAGTAAAGCTGGTAAAGCTTAAGCTCCACAGGAGTGCAAAAATTTCCATTTCAAATACATGAGTTTAGTGTGACAAATCACTTTAGAACAAACAGAATTAGAGCAGAGAAGATTAATATATGCCAAGTATGTTATCTCATCTGTGGGGAAAAGGAACCTGATTTGTGAACACTTTCCCCAAGCTCTGTCATGCAAAAAACCAAGGGCAAAACGCTGCAGGAAGAGTAAGACGTTTTGTTAGCAAAATAAATTTATTAACAAAATGCATATGAATATCCCAAACAGGCCCTTCACCCCATTTCACTACCACTCCAACATGCAGGCTAAGACAATTTAGTAAACCCTATTACTAGGGTTTATCGACTAGAAGGGCATCTCAGCTCTCCCACAGAAACAGACCTACAGCTTCAGCAGTGTTGCAAGAAAGGAGTGCTAGAAAAGGGAAATTATTTGGCCCATCGAAATGCAAGTATCAGAATTCTGCAGTACATGCAAAGCTAGAATGAATTCATCCGAAGGCAAACACAGGAAGGGGCAGCCGTATTTTCCTCTGGAGGCTGGAAGTAAAGAACAGAACCGTGAAGAACATCAAGTAACCCCTGAGATGCAATCTGTACGCTGCAGGAAGCCTGAGCCTGAGTCACGTGTGTCACCCGGTTTTGTTCAGCCCACGCTTTCTGAAGAGACTCGTTAAAGGCACTGGCCTCCTCTTCAGATAAAAGAACAACCACACAAGCTTTGCTAAGTCCATCTTCCTTCTTCCTCTGCTCAGAGATAATGGTGCCTGGAATCACAGAATCATGTTGTCTGCAAGGGATAAGGACCTATTCCAATGGCTAAAAAGAGGCATCTCTTTCTGCCTCCCTCTCCCGTTGAGGATACTGGAGGGTGATGCAGTGACAAAAAGAAGGGTCAGCAGCACCATGACTGATAGTCACACAGCTGTCAAATGCAGATACACAAGATGCTATTTCTGGTGTTACCTACGCTCCCTTTTCCTCTCCTGACGCTTGACACAATGCCCACAGAAAGGAAAGAGCAATGATCACAGATTTTTCGTTCCATCTTTCTTATAGTACCTCGGATTGGTGGCATCTTGTTTGCATCTCAGGCAACACACTGAAAACAGAGAAACAGGAAACCAAACGTAACCAGCACCAGGGAACTGCAACACAAGGAAACCGATGCAGATCCATATTTGACTATGCGCTAGTCAGCAGTGAAGCTTAAGAGTTTAAAGGCAAGAATAAGGGGAGCTAAATCTAAGATGGTTTAGACATTAATCTGATCCTTCTGACAAGAAGGGGAAAAAAAAAAAAAAGCACTGAGAAAAGCATTCAGATTTTGAAAGCACTCAGATGTACAGATCAAAAATCCCTCAACTCAGGCACTAGCAAAGAGACTGGAGGAAGCTGTAAACTGTAACAATCCACATAAATCTCTGTGAATGTAGAGGCTTTAAAGGAGAAACTGCTTGTAGAAAGGTAGAGAACTCCATTGGGTATTCTCAGGAGAAAACGGCAAAGAAGGTAGAAGCAAGAAGGCCCAGCCTTCTCACACAACTCATGTTGAGTGCTTTTGTTCAGTAGCATAGAAGCAATGCAAGAAGGGAAAGTCTTAAAAACTAGATTTAGCGCCTTTTAGTACATACCAGCACGCACGTAGGCTCGGAGTTGGCAATCAGGGAGCACAGCTTTTAACCCTCATTCACCCTGTAGTCGGGTATTTCTTCCTATGCCTAAGTGCCCGGTTGGCTTCCAGGTACAGAACAAGATGGGCAGAAGGAAGCAAGAGGGACCTAAACCTACTTGACCAACAGAACAGACACTGTTGGCAAGATCTCCTGATAAAAGTTAAACTTTGCAGGAGAAAAATCGAAGAATACTCAGATCTGGCAGCAATTATACTACTCTTCAGCTATACCTCATTCTCTTTTTTTAATCACTATAATGATAAAATAGAAAATCATTCCAAGTTTGTGAAGTGATTTAGGGCCACTGTGCTCATGCACCACAATTTGAGAGCATTTTGGAGCACCACCACACACAGCCTGAACCACATCTGCCTTTTGGGCACACTCCCCTTTTCCATAGGTTGCTGAGGATATTATATTTACTATATTACATTTTTGCGTGGGGATTTGCAATAGTGAAACAAATTTATTTGGTAAGAGTCGTGTTCAAAACAGCCAGAAAAAATGCTGCAGTTTAAGAATAAGGTTAGCTAATACAACCTGCTTCAGTTTTCTGCTTCTGTAACTTTATACCAATTTTATATGTGAAAACATCACAGGTTCAGCAGTTTTAGAAGCCAAATGATATCAAATAGAAATGCAAAAGCGATGAAATACTTGGAAATCAAAGTGGAACTATTTTGCTGAATTCACTACCACCAGATATTCATATAAATAGTTCAGTAGGTTTCAACAACAGACCTTAGCACTAACATTCATCTTACTTCCATGAGCTCAAAATTATTAGAAGGAGCAACGTACATGCTGCCTCACTAATAGATCTGAAGCAGAAACTCTTGAGCCAAAGCAGTCATAAACTGCTATTATAAGTACATCTTATTCACACCAAGGCAAGATATCAATCACTGTCAAGGATCTTGTATATCATCTATCCGATCTCCCACTTTTGTACTTAAATATAATATATATACATATTTAAAAAAAAAACTTCTCGGAACATTTTTCTCAATTTCTGACCTCAATGAAAAATTCACACAAATCTAGAATTCAGTCTGTTTTGTGCCCATCAGACCTACTCCAATGTTTATTTCTATACCCTGCCTTAACTGCAAGAAGCTCTATGAAAGCTGAAGTTCCATCAAATAATTTAG
Source organism: Crypturellus soui (assembly GCA_032275445.1). NCBI lineage: Eukaryota > Metazoa > Chordata > Aves > Tinamiformes > Tinamidae > Crypturellus > Crypturellus soui. The sequence continues at coordinate 1,542,847 of JAUBNY010000862.1, read as the reverse complement.
TGAAAAGCCCTCCCAACCCACTTAAAAGCAATTTCCTCTTTACTCACTAGCGCCTGTAAATGCTTCCATGCTTACTGAACAAAAGTCTTCATTTGCTCTTATTAGGTTGAAATTGTGCCTTGTGCATAAAGTAATTGGATTCCTTCCCTCTCTATTGCTTGCTTGCAATAAAACTTTTAAAGATTGCATAAACATTTGAGAATTCCCAGATGAGAAAGCAGAGTTAGTAATTTACTATGAGCCAGCAATAGGCCTGCAGATATGATTTTTCCTGACAGCTCATATACTTTTACTAGAGAAGCCACTTTAATAAGTATCTATTTAAACTGTTACTCACTCAAGTGTCCTAGACTGTTTAAAAAACATTGTACAGCTTTTACATCTGACATAAGTACAAACATAAAGTCAATATTATGAAAGCACAAATGATGTTAAAGACCAAACATGCAGTTTGTCTTTCTATAACACAGCAGCGTTTTTTCAGACTTGTAACTAAACACAAAATATAACAATCAAGCACTTCAAAACTTCACATAAATTTCCCTTTTGCCCTAATTGCAAAAAGCTCAGGAAACAAATATATTTCTTCTTCTGACCCCGTGTAGCATGCTACAGAGGTACCATTTAAGAAGTTGTGTGGATTAGAGCTCCTCAGTATGCAGACCGTCCCGTATTTCTAAATGGGATCAAAGATGCTGCACGTCAACCAAACAGCAGCACTGCAACTATTCAAGTGAGATTTACCTCCAACAGACACCACAGATCTATAAGTCCCTTGCGATTGTTTCGATAAACTGCTTTCAAACATTGAACTACTGACACTGATAGAGGTAAACTAATTTAGGGCATTAACATCCAAGAGAAAAACACCATCACTTCTATTAGCAGAAATCTGCACAAATGTAGGTCATTCAATTCAAAGGCATTACACAAGGAAAACATTTTTAAGTTGTTATTGATTCAAATTTCCACTTACAGCTGCATATACAGATTTCGTAATATTTACAACGTTAGGGCAAGGTTCTTGCACACCATTTTGTCTGATATATGCTAAATCTTTATCTATTTGAATTAAAAACACCGAAACTAACAGACTGATGCACCCTAATTTTACTCCATTATTGTTGTTTTATAAACTGGGTCTCAGCTAATATGTTAGTAATATATGTGCAAAATAGATTGGAAAATTCCTTAATTGCTTCTTGACCACCCCGCACTACCTTTTTCTTAGAAATAAGGTTGAATGTTTCCTCAGCCCCCTGGAACATGCTGCCTTGCATCTTCTTCCATGTCTCACAGGCACCCACATCAGCTCAGCACCTTTCTGGCACAAGCATTGGACGTTCTCTGATGTTGTTTTAGGCTTGTTCACACTCACAACATTACAGACAACTGCAGAAGCATAATTTCCTAAAATAAAGATGTTTTTTTTTTTTTCTGCTGAGACAAAGTCAGGCAACATATCTAAGGTTGGATCTTGTACTTTCAAAACTGTCTAATATTCACACTTTAATTACATGGAATATCCATACTTCAAGCATTATGGTTGCATGCATATGTTTTCAAATATGCCCTTCGGGATGACACGTTCAAAACAGTCTCCAAAGAAAGGAGAGCTCTTCTGTTAGGCAAGGGCCAGGCACTGGAGGAAAAGGGCCAAGAGACTGGACAGTGATGGCAGGGTAGGGCTCTCACAGCATGAAGTAGGTGCCCTGATCTGCCTCAGGGGACTTCACAGCAGACACAAGGGCTGGATGGACCCAGGGGGGACACATCACTGCTCTGCGCTCACTCACTCAGTCCCCTGGGTTTTGCTCCCTGTCACCACTGCTTTTTGCAGTCTTTGTGCTTTACTTTGACTTGCTCTTAATCTGGCATCTTTCTCTCATTACGTCAGGCGTACCAGAGTGACACTTCAAAAAGTCCAAGCACACTGTATCTAGAGTTGTATTTTAAACCAAACTCCCCTCTCAATTAGTTCCATGATAAATCAACCCTGTCAATGACATCTAACCAGCCTGAAATAACTCTGCACCTTATTTTTTCTTACTTCTATATATCGGCCTGTTGCTTTCTTTTCTGCTACAGAAGTTAGAAGAATCAGTTTCCCTAATAATTCTAGATTCCCAGGACCAGAGTGGCCAGCAAACAACACAAGTACTTTACCATTCCCATGTATTGTAAGTACATTCTTGAGTGGACAGTAAACAATAAATTAGCACGTACTTTAGCATCCTAATGTACTATGAGTACATTCTTCTGTATAACCACTGCAAAACTTGGGGGAGAAATGCTTAATAAATACTTACGTATCACTAGCTGCTCATGTTTATGACCATTAGCCGCATTAGTTTTTCACGTCAGCAAGCTTTTACGTTACTCTTTCAGTGACTATCAACATCTAATTATCAAAACATAACAAATAAGATAGTCGGAATATATGCTCTGAATATTTCCTTTCAACCAAAACCCTATATAATCAACCAAAATGTCTCCTGTCAGTTCAAGCTGGAAGACACTGATAACTGCATGATGATATTTCTAGAGTACTTCTTGAAACTTCTTTCCAAAAGGTGTATTACCTTTTCATGGTATATTATCCTTTTTAAAATATTAAAAAAAAAAAGTCGGAGCTTTTAGTGTTGTCTGCAGTATTTGAAATTATCTTTTTTAATGTATTTTTAAAAACATCTTTTCATGTCCTCTTTTGATGGCTACACGCTTGAGTGACAAACCTCCCTCAAGGAATTTAAGCATGTTCTGCTCTAAGCACAGTGAAATAAAACAGAAAACACACATACTATTGCTTTGCTCACGATCCAATAAATACTTATATTATTTCTGGAAAACAAAGGAAGCCTATTATTCAAAACAAGGTGAGATTATTCTTTAGGAATACTTTGAGCTATATCATTTAAATGTCTTGTCTTAGAATATGCAGACTAGCTACTTTTGTTACTGCCATCACACCAACTGTAAATTGAGCATATTGTATTACTCGAGGATGAAAAAAATCTTTCAGTCTATGTACTAGAAATAAAAAGGGCTTTTGTGTGAAAGAAGAACTGGTTCAGCCAGCTCAGGCAGGGAAGGAAAAAGAAGGGGATGCAATCATGGCTGACTAGTGAAAGCTTTGACCAAGTTCAAGTGTGCAAAGGAACAACAAATAATAAAGGATGAAACAGAGAGAGAAAGCTGAACACCAGCTGTTAAAAATACAGCTTTTGTAAACATCTGTAAATTAAAAAAGAGACTCAGTCCGTGGTCAAACTACAGATTTTCTTCCTTCTCTATTACAGAAAACAGTCTCTTTCAATAAGTAACAAACACTTTTTTAAAAAGTTCATTTAATCTCTCTGAATTTTGTGTAGAGAAAATCTAAAATTGTTTTCCTTACATGAGAATCTCCTGCCCTCAAGACTTTCTTGCCCTAAAGAAGCACTAATCTAGCTTTCATATATCTGATTACCTCTGACTGTATTTCTACTTGCATTTTAATCTTTCCAAAGCTGATGTTTCTGTTACTTGTAAACAAGCTGGCTTTGACTGGACATCTCAGCTAAATCTGTGCCCTGCTTTCACATCATGAAGTGCTGTTACTTCATGTTTCCAGCAAGTATCCTGCAACATATTCTTAAAGTAACTGTATGCAGGTTATTTTTAGCTAAGGATTAAGAAAACTTTAGGCCTAGAATTGTGGAGACAAGGGCATTACCTGGAAGAGAGGTGTTGGGAGTGCTGGAGATGGTAAAAGTTGGTCCCTGACAGCTCAAGAAAAGACATTTACAGAAGACCGTAAGTTGAATGTCCGGAGACTGCGCAGCAAAACTCTGGAAAGGTGAGTTGCTGAATATTGGGAGAGTAATGTGACAAGTATTTCTACTTTTATCCTTTTAGTATCCTTTTGCTTCTTTGTAGGAGAATCAGGAATTCAAGAGCTTTATTCCTCATATTCTATTTCACTATTTCACTGTCTGTTTAAGACAGAAGGATTAACTTCTTATTTTATGTAGAAATATGTATGCATGTATATATATGATCTGAGAATCTTGAAAAACAACTTGCTCCAACAGCACGATTTGTCCATAACTGCAGCTAATGAGCCTTTCAACTCATTCATAACTTCCCATTCAAATTTGCATACAAACCTTTTTTGTGTTACTTGATACCCAGCTTTCAATCATTAATATATAATATGCAAATAAAACTTCAATGCAAACTAAGATGATTCATTCTTGGAAGATGTTCTCTTAAAATCAATGCTGCTTAAAGTTTAAAATGGACTCCAGTTCACCCATATTTTATTTTCATCTTCCTGAAATGTGCTACTAAATTTATTTCTCTTCTAGTAAAGAGAATCTTCAAAACCTTAGTTTTTCAAGTCTTTGTAAAATACTTAGCTAATAAAGGCTATAAATCTTTCATGAAATGTAACTATTACAGCCCTCATCCATCTCCTCTTCCTGCCCCCAGAAGCCCACATTCCTGGTGTTTAATTTAATACATAAATTTGAATGCTGGTATATTACATTAGAATTTTCCTATTAGAAATTCTAAAACTATATATAAAGATTCTAGTTGCCTGCCGTGATAGCTCAACATATGATTTTATGTATGCTGAGCATAGAGCATTCCAATTGTTACATAGTTTTCCTGGAAAAAATGGAAACATGTTGACATTAGCTGTCTGTAGTTTGTATTTGTGTTCAGTTTCATTACAGCAAGTGTCAAACGTTACCTCTGCAAAGTTATGAAGTATTAGTGAACCCACTGAGCCTTACGTGATCTAGCTTGCTGTATAAGAACAGTTTATCAGCAGAGATGCTCAGCCCACACGGGTGCAGCACGTCTGCATCACACGAGGCCCTGCACAGTGGAAGGGCAAACTCTGCCTTTGCCAGAGCTACTAGCCCAGCACCAACAGGGAAAACCCACCAAGCCCTCAGCCCTGGCTCCACGAAGTACAAGAAACACAGGAGTTAACAGTGCAGTCGGAAACACTACTATTGCCTAATCAGATTTCTGCAAGTTTGCTCATTAGATTCAGAACAATAACAATAAAAAGCTCTATAACTGCCAGTAGCTTGGTGATAATGCCATTTCTCTTTAATCCTGCAGATCTAATTTGGAACATTGCACTGCTGGCTATTCCAAAGAAAACACTGACCACCAGGCTAGCATCAATCTGTAACTGATGCAGGAAGATCTTGTTATGATAGAAATTACCCAGTAATTTTGTTACAGAAAGTAGAAGAGCCTGGAAAAATTGAGTCCCAGCAGGTATCACTGCTGCTGGCTGCTCTGCTGCAGCTTCCTCTCTGGCTTTGGGGAAATTCTATCCTGCACTGTAAACTATCTTCAACCAGAAGTCTGATAAGAATGGCTGCCTACAAAACTGCTTTAAAGGAAGTCATGATTATTCAGTGGAAAAGCAATTTCAATCAGAAAGCCCACCCAAGCTAAATTGATTAAAAGGTGAATTTCTGTCCCTTTTTACCCAGAGCATATTCACCAGCAAAGTACCTTTTATACATACACTGAAACATTAATGTAATATTGGGAGAAGATATTTTATTGAATTAAAGTTAATAAGTTTCCAGCAAAATTTGAAAATGCAGAAGAAATAGAGCCTGCATTCAGCTTGTCAAAGGCTAAACATGACCAATTAGTCAGTACTGAAAGGATTTTTTTGCAGATGCGGAAGCAGACTAGTAGGTTCTGCAATGCAGAGACCTGTTGATGAGAACTGATGGCACCTTTATCTTTTAGGAAGCACATTTTTTTTCAAGAGCAAATAAACTTAGAGTCACTAAGAGACACTAATAATTTAAGACTCGCAGCAGTATATGGTTTCTTACAAGGAGATCTGTTGGAAAGTTTTCTGTAGCTTTAGTTTAAACTTTTGACAAGCTTAGAATCTGTTTATTTTTAAATCTTTATTGATTCTCCTACGCAACAGTTAGAATACTGCTTAAACTACCTCATCCAAGACAGGTCTCAAAATTCCTACCAAGCTGCCAGCCACTTGGCCACGTACGTTTGAATCATGGAAACCCCCATTCTGGAAATACACTGTGCAGCATTAAGGTGACCCATGCCTGCATAACCAGGTGCTGCACATACGACACGGCCCAGGTGTTTTTAAATTGCTTCCTTGTCCAGAAGGCTCAGAACTTGGCTAAAGAGACACCTGTCTCTCAACATTGTCACCCAAAATATGGCACTATCACCAGGGATGCTAATATTCCCTTCCTGACACAACATGCAAAATTTAAGGATTCTCTATAGACGGTCTCTAACTGGACATCAAGTCTGTCATTATCAGCCAAAGAATAATATTTGTGTCTTTAAACAGCTGCTAGAAGTAGCAATATATAATTCTGCATCCATAAAAATAGATTTTCCATGTCCCCACTGATATTTTTCAAAGGAAATAAAAGCATTCAAGATCTATGCATCTTTCCTTCAGATTCTAGAAGGTGACCGGGATCAACACATGCAAAGTTTAACGGGTTTGGCTAAAAGTGCTCTTTTGAATGCTCCCCAAGACCACTGCTTTAACACTAATACGCAGATCGATCTCTAGCATCAATGTTTCAGCATCATCACACAGTTACTGATACTGGGGCGCCAATACTCAATCGCTGGTAATCGAGCATAGACACTTGAGTACAGATATTCAGAACATTGCTCGATCAATGATGCTTTGGCATCATCAGCCATCGATACTCCAGACCCATTACTTGAGCCCCGTTACTTAACCGGCACTCTACACTGTGATGGAAAATCCATAATTCAGATGCTTCTGTATGCTGCTGCTTGAGACTAGACTTGTAGTACATGTCCACATGTACTATTCACAGTATAGGAAATAAATGCTTTCAAAAAAGAAATTCAGAGATAACAATGGTACATCTTTAAAAATATTTGAGTTAACATCTTCACAAGTGTTTCATTAGATTCATTTCTTTCTTTCTTCACATTAGGAGAAGATCCCTCATTATATGTTCAATCCCTGTATATAAGTGCAATGTACCACTGATGCAGGTTACCTGGATTATTATTCAGATATACATATGTAAACATTAAGTTTTTTTTTATTTTTTTTAAAACCTGACAGTACTTGGTCTAACACTAGATGCATTTTTGTAATAACTGAACAAAAGTAGACTGTTCTTACCTTTTCAACAGCTAGTTGTTTGGATGGTTTTTCTGCTTCTCTCTCTCTCTTTTTCTCTTCTTTCTTTTTTTCTTTTTCCTTCTGAAAAAAAAAGTATTGGTAGTATCAGCTAGTAATCAATAACAATGCTTTTGCAAATATATTTAATACTCAATCGTATGGAATATAAATGCAAATATTCAGTTAGAGATAAACTTTAATTGAACTTTCTGATCACTGCAAAAATAATTCATTGTGCTCAGATAGAAATATTGCAACTTTGATACTTCAGGGAAAAAAAAACTCTTTCACTTTCTCATTTGCAATTTTGTTTATATATGGAAGGAGAGAAAAGATATGATGTTGGTCTTTTTAACCTAAGCAGATCTGAGGAGAAGAACATATCCATAATGCTCCAGAAAAGAAAGGAAAAAAAAGTTTTGAAAAAGCTATCTATTCGCAAAAACAAACTGTAGTTTACTAAAGCATATTTCTTCCACAACACTTAACTGTTCTATATCAACTTCCAGAGAAGTCCTTCTAGGCAAATATCATCTTTACTTCTATCCCCTCACTTGATGTTCCCCGGTGCCTCCACAACACGAGCAAAGTCTCAGCAAGGAGTGAAGGGCCCAGGACCGTGTGCCGGCCTGTCTAGTACCAGAGACACTCTCAGTGCAGAATCACATCCACTGCATCCTTCATCCTTGCAGAAATCAAAACAGAATCTGTGCTGAAAGGCTGTTTCAGAAATATGAGAATGATGTTCGAAAGATACGAACATGCAGATTTTGCTAATAATTCCTCCTGGAATCTGGAAAATGTTCAAAGTACCAAGGCTTTTCAAGACACAGAATGGTTTCCTGTGAGAAACGGCTCTATAAACTATGACTTCAGCTCAGATGCAAAAAGGCAGCTGAAATGTGGTATTATAGATTTAGCTTCTGAAAAGGCACTGAGAGAGTAATAAGGGATTTCTTGCTCTCTTCCAGTATAAGAACAAGGAATTATCTAACGAAGGCACTGCAAAATAAGCTTCAAATTAAGTTCACAACAGGAGGAGACTGTTTTCTACACACGATATAATTAAGTTGTGGAACTTCTTGCTACAGCCTATTTAGATGCTTACGTGAGCTGAGGGGGCAATCAGACAATTTCAGGGAAGAGGAGCCACTGCAACTACCAAATTTACAGAAAACGCCATGTGTTAAGCTCAACCCCCCGCCCAGGAGCACCCTCAGTAGCACTGACTCCAATTGCTGTGACCAAAGAGCTAATGAGGTAAATGGGAAAGTTTTGAACTAACCTTGGAGAGACGGCAGGACAGTTCTCATACAAAACCAAGAAGCACAAGCCAGCCTTTGGTACTCCACATACCCAGTGTTCACAGAAGAGCCTGTACTCAACCTCCTGCAAAGCGTTACTAACATTTACAAACTACTCCAGTAGTACAGAAAAGCAATACATGACACTGATGTTTGGAGAAGGCATAAGAGAAGCTCCATCAGGTAACAGTGACTGCAAACAAAGCCAACATATTTGCTAAATATTTGGACTGGGTCCTGTATTTTGAGTGAAGCAAGTGGTGTTCAGCAAGGAACAAGAACTTGCCACCTGTAAGAGAAGCGACGGGGCAGCAGCTCCCAAATGTTCTTGCAGGCTGCAGGCTTGGCTTACTCTGTTCAAACCTTGTGAACAACCTTCTTCCACAAATGACTATTTTTAAGAAGTCTGCAAATGTTGAAGTGGGTTATACAAGTGGCTGTGCAGCTCCAATAGAAAAAAAAATGAAGAGCACTTCACCAGCCTACAAATTTCTGTCAATGAGGATTCTTCTCATACCTCACATAAACACCATTGCCCCTCTGTGCAATAGATGACATTTTGGTTAAAATAGTTCTAACATTACCACGAAAGGTGTCTCCTCCCAACTTTTTTTTTCTTTTTTAAAGAAATTTAAGTATCATTTATTATTCACAACTGCATGCAATTTTTGGTTTCCAAACATGTTTACCAGAAGTACTGAGATTGACAGCACAGTAGAAAGGTCACTACTTTTAACCATTGCAAATTTCTGGTCCCTGCTGGAAGTGATATCCAACATATATAAAAGGAGCTATAAAGTTCAGCCTAAATTAGGTTAGACTTGATATCATCACTCAAGTCCTGGTCCAGGTCAGAGGACAAGCAACAAAGAGAAAGTCTACTAAGCACTGAAGTGTCATCTCAGGGAACTCCCCCACTGCCCGTACCTATACGGTAATGGGTTCTTGGCATAGCTCAGTCATGTAAGGGACACCTTGTCTCTGAAATACAGAATTGTATCTACATGGCTCTGACATCAGTCTACCAGACAAGCGACATGAGCAGAAGGAGGAGCTGCTAGCCACCAGACCTACCTAAGGGAAAGTGTCAGGTGTCCGTCTTAGAAATCATTTTGCTGGACGTCTAAGTAACTTTTTGCAAAAGAAAGCAGAGGAGATAAAAAACTAAATGTGTCTTATAAAAAGACATCATCAAGCTAAGCAGAAAAAATCTATATAAGGTACCCCAAGACTGGTACCCAAAAACTAAAAGGGGACAAAGTGCAAGAAAAAGCAACAAAAGTAGCTTCTCTTGTAAAATAGACTCGACATACACCCCGTAGGCACTGTACGCATACACTGCAGAGTGGTAGGTATGTCCTCCAGGAAGCTGTCCCCTCAGAAGGGCAGGCATTACTCCACCCCAGAGCCGGTCCAGAACCAGCGTTACTCAACACATCTTCGTGAATAAGGTGCCAAATAGCAGTAAATACTCTCAAGCCACCATCAGCGCACAGGTGGGACCAGGCATGTGCCGACGCAGTCACCAATCCTGGCACCTCTGGGTGCCATTGCTGCTTGGGGGAGGGAGCTCACATGGTGCCTTTGTTTGTCACCAAGGGGTAGAAAGTATGACAAGCAGCAACCTCATGATTCCACTGAGAGCTCCTTGCTTAGAGGCTAACACGGTCAATTCTACTTCAAGTAGAGTGGGAAAGTGATTTATCTCCTCTTGCCCTCCCACAAAAGGTTAAGTGATTCTTTGACGCAGAGCACAAGAAACCAGTCTTCTCAGTTCATTAAATTCCAGTCGTTCTTCATCCATCCATAACACTTCAACAAGTGCTTTGGTAGAGAGAAATACATAGAACTAATGTGCATCTGTCAACATTAGACCTTCAAGCATGCACCACAACTGAGAATGACAGCAGTTGTGGTTAATATGCTTTAGGTTTAGTATCCCAGAGATATTCTTAGTTTTCAAAATAAGAACACTTTACTGAGCAGAAAGGTTCACACAATACATTGGATTTAGTATGGAGCACTTGCACACATGCAAATGAAACTGAAAATGTACAACAAGAAACTATTCCTGCAGCAAGGTGGAAGAGCAATTCCTCCTTAAAAGCCTTAAAATCACTATTTAACCAACCAATTCAGTACTATGTAAAGTAAGATATTCGGGAACTGGCATTTTCATCCAAATCCCTAAACTGGAGGGAGGATGATAGAAAGAGTTCAAATTACCAAGTTCAAATATAAGAAGTGTAAAAACACTTGTTGCTGTGAGCTTGGTTCAGGGCACCAACTAGGAAACTGGAAGATCTGTACAGCATCTAAAAGCTGGGTATTCATGAAGATCCCCTTTACACTGTCTGAGCAGCTCTCAGGAGCTTCCTTCAGAACCTGGAAATGAAGGACCCAGAACCTACGGAAGGAGAATAATGCAAAGCAGCTCACACAAATGCTAGTACTTGTTACCCCAGGGAGGAAGCATCTTTGGGTTGCAAATGGTGCAGAAGTATTACACATTCCCAATCTGAATGCTCATTAATAACAAAAATAAAGGTCTGGTCAAGTGTCTGGCTGTGCATAAATTGAAACAGATGGCTAAGGAAAAACAATCTGTACTATGAATTAGCTCCTCTGCAATTGGAAAAATGCACAGCTTACATGGCATTGGTTTCTCTTTCAAGCCAGAACATGACTGCTGGCTTCCCTGCTGGATGGCAGCTGCAGGACTGCAGCCTTTGCCATTCAATCCTACACTCTGGTTTTACATGAATTCTTTACGTATATCATTAGCAAAAATAAATTCTCACCTACCTTTCGAAAAGTCAACAAAAGCAAGACAACTTGATCTTATTTTCAATATTCTTACATACTGAAAAGCTGTAATACTGCAGTTGCTAAACTTGCAACATTAAATTATTAAATTATTAAATCGTATATCCTCATGCAAAATGTGTTGTGGGATAAGTTGGTTTGAAAATACCAAGTTAAGGGAGAATTTCATTTCATAGCAGAACCTGAATTCTTGTCATTTATGTAGCTAAATTATCTTTAAATGGAAAATATCATCTGAAAGTTTGCCAGAGTTAGTATGTTTTACTTGCATGAAGCCATTTTCCTTGCAACAAGAAAAAAAGGAGAAAAAATATATTGCTCCATGCATCTCGCAACAGAGTAGCCCATTTTTATTTCTCTCATCTAAAGCATTCTTCAACATCGTCAGAATTCTCAGATAAACAGAGGAGTATTTAAATGGAGATGCATGATGTACTCGCTCAAGTTTTGCAGCTTTGCTAAAGATACCAGATTTGTGAAAAAAACAAAACAAACAAAAAAAAAACAGTAATTTATCTTGATGTTCAGTCTTCTGTTACTTTTATATTTATCTGATGATAAACTGCAAAAACATTTTTTGTACAAGATTAGGGCACACATTTCCATTACCCTCGATGAATGATCTCTCTTTTTTCCTTTGTTATACATACCATCTCAAATGCCTTCAGAGGCTGAAGCAGCAAGTGAAGTTCCCCTGAACATGCAAATACCATCTCTAAATTCTGGAGTTTAACGCTGTACATCTGTATCCCACCTTCCAATTACGTGCAGAGTATATACTCGGAATACACATACTCCTCTAGAGTATACGCTAGAGTATATACATACTACTCCAAACAAAATAGTAGTCCAGTGATCTCAACTGGGCTATTTATATATGAAAAAACCTGCATTTCTGTTTACAAGATCAATGTACTGTATGGACTATGGTAAACTAAGTTACTTGATATATGCAGAACATTTCCATATTGCAACTCCATACGGAAAGTAAAACAAACCAAAATTCAAACAAATAAAAAAAGACATTGATGCTCTCTATCAAGTCCATGTAAAAACAAACAGGTAAACTTACACAGGCTGCACACAGTCCAAATCAGATTTCAGAAGTTTAATTGACAAGATGCTAAAATTAAACCGTCTTTGAGGCCTGTGAAGAAAACTTCTTGTTTTACCTTAAGATTCATTTCTGGACAATAACACGGCAAAAGAATTACATGGCAAAGCTTCCAAATGTGAATGAATCAAAAGAGAGAGTCAGGAAGAGAAGGGTGGGTAATTAGAAGCAGCTGCTACTGCAGCCTAGAGTGCGCAAGAGGTTAAATTTGCCAAGGCTGCGGCCTAGTCCATGTGACTAATTGGAATTGTAATTATTATTTAAATATAGCAGAACTAAAATAATTTCTAACATCCGGCTGCATATTATGGTAAACAGAAGAAAAAGGACATGATTTGTGTTTACATCATAAGCTATTTTACATACTATATGCAGTCTCAAATTAGAGAATCCAAAAACAACCCCTAACGCCAAGCACTCATGTTTAAAAGATGCATTTTAATTACCATTAGGAAACCTGACATTTATTGAAAGCTTCATATGAATGATGCCTTACCTCAATTGTAATTAATTTTTCATAGGCCCTTCTAAACATTAAATGCACTTTCAGTTTATATGTATAAATATATATATACTCTGAAATATATACACTCTATATATACACAGAGAGAATATATATGCTATATATATATGTATACACACACTTTTGCCAACTAGAAAGGATACTAAATCAATATGAGTTAACAAATGTGTCACCAACTTAATTCTATATTTATATCCAAAGAGATCAAATGCACAGCTGGAATAGTCCTGACTATTTAAATTCTGAAACAAGCAAGAAATATAGAAAGATATTGGCAACACCACCTGAGAGGACAGGACAACATCACTCCTGCCCATCAGCTGGGGATGAGGAGAAGGTGTTCTGACATGGTACTCTTGACACTACAGCCATGTAGAGCCAGAACTCAACAAAAAGACATCAACATATGGCAGCCATATGGGGGGCGGGTTTATCCCACTGAATCAGTTTGTTTGATTATTTCCCTCAAGGTGTGGGGGACAGAAGCATTTTAAAGGCCTCAAGTTCTACTAAGGATAGGCTAACGTAGCCTGGCGGGAGTTACACGAGCAAACTTTGTACCTCCGCTTTGCTCTTCTCGGCAGCAGCTTGCAGAGAGGGAGAGGATGCCAAGGGCTGAGCAGCGTCAGAAGAAGAAATCTGCATAAAGGAGGAAAGAAACGAGGAGAATAAGAAAGAATAGGTGGAAAAGGCGCAGAAAGGGCAAAATGAAAATCATGTTACTTAGCTTTCTCAAGAATTCAGATTAAAAATTCACACTATATAGGAAAAAAAAGGACAAAGTATTTCCTCTTTTTTCTTTTTTTTTTCACCACACCAATACTATTTCTAAACAAAAATTATTTTGTAATAATGAGTGATTTATAATGAAATTCACTAGAATAGAAAATAAGAAAATGAACCTGGATAAGATCATATCACAGGCATAAGACAAATAATAAGGTTTCATCCATCGTTCCATTTTATCCAGCATGACTACTGAAATATTAATGTCCTGAAGCACGATGGTACGTTGTCCCCAGAGGCGGGGGAGAGGAGAGAATGCCTCTGCTCTTGTTCACTGTAACAAAATACTTGCATTAAGAGCAAAGCAAAATACCGCTGGAAGTTACACAGTAATTAAAGTTCTAGCTGTTCTCTACGAGCACACCGAACGAGCAGAAAGTTTGATATAAAGCAGCGTCCTGGTGCTGACATGAGGGTGGTTTTTGTTCTCCACGACGTGCCAGACCAGCTGGACAAGCCCTGCCTCTCCTGCAGGAATCAGCACGTGAAGCTGCTGGTGGCACCACCTCCCTGCTAGAACTACCCGCAAGGTGCAAGATACACAGGCAGTAGAAGCAGGTTGCTCATAAAACGAGACTCCTAAATGCATTTCCACTCTTACCCTATTTCCTGCGTAGTTGATCACTTTAATGGAAACATTATCTTTCTTTAGCCTTTACTTCAAAAATGCACCTGAATTGCATTTACTAACCGCACAGTAGATCTTCAAAGCTATAACGCTGACATTTCTATGCTGTCTCACATCATCTCTACTATTTACAAGGAAAAATTTTAAATAAATGAAGCTATTACAGAGCTGGTCATTATGTTGGATGAAAACATCCAATTTAGATGACACATCTTTACTTAATTCTAAAAAAAAAAAAAAAATTGTAGCTTCCATTAAAAGGAAACAAAGCTACAGAAAAACCCTACCTCATGTCTAAATGAAACATTTCTTACAGATAAATCCTATCGGTACCATAGCTTATATATTTGGAATATGGATAGAATATTTATACTCAGTGTATTCACAAACTCAGGAACTATGCTTTGCCTGGAAAATGGTGCAGCGTTTCAGGAAAGGGTCAGTTTTTAAACCAGATTTAAACTGTGAATATGAAATGCAGAATCCTCAATTTTAAACTCACTGTTTTCAAACTCTCCAATTATTAGAGAAGTTACTGATACATCTGCTGCACTGAAACGCAGTTTCTTACAGTACAGGATTCTGTCGCTATAGGAACAGAACGATCCTTATTCTCATTTCACCACAGTGCAGCCAAAGATGTCAGAAAAATTGGTAACTACAGATATTAAACTATGAGCTCTAATAATATGTTACTAAGATTTTGATAATGAAAAAAATCCTTTGCAAACTGTGATAACTAAGCAATTTAAATATACTTTCAGTTTTTTAAAGGTAAGTAGATTTTTGTGCTTTAACTCTTTCTTACCCTTGAGATTTTAAGGAACTGAAGGTCAATAGCTCTCACAGGTAAGCGACGGACGACAGCTACTGACCACACAGAAAGAGGAGCGTAATTTCACAGAGGGCATGTAGGGAACAGCACTATAAGTGTTTGTATCACATCTCCATAAAGGTCCTTCTCAATCTACATATTATCTATACAAGTCAAGCGATCATCTAACCTAAATTAAGGAAACTTTATGAAAGACTAATCACTATAATTTTGCAAACCGAGGACTGTAGAAACAGCATACAACCTGTAAGCAGTGGAGCAGAGTGAAAAGCAGTTGCGGTTTAGCCTGATATGGGCCGGGGTGGCTGCTAGAGCACAACAGGCACACGAATGGAGATCTTTACGAGAAAAATAAAAACATTACAGTGTATAAAGAAGGGATTAAGTTGATATAATGAGAGCAATAGCATGATTTCGGAGTGATGGACATTTTGCCACCACCACACCATGTTAAATACGCTATCTGCCATGCTGCACTAGATAAGGAAATATGAATGCTGAAAAAAAAACAGTCAAGTCAATCAGAGTGGCTGGATAAGTCTGAGTATAAAACAGGATTAAAAACAAACTCTGTGGCAATCCATTTATGGCCATGAGTATCAAGAGTTGACCAGCATTTCTGAAAAGTCTGGAGAACAGAGAATCAAAAAAGATTGGATCTACAATACTACAGTATTATTTCAATTCCCTGCTCTCCCTTACATGATAATGTATACCTGTCATTTTTTTACGGAAAGTGAGCATTTGATGCTACATAGTAGTGGTATAGCTACTAATTGTAGCTACTAGTGGTATTGCTACTAATGGTGATAACAGGACTTGGTGCAAAGTCTACAATAAAGCCACTGGGCCAAACTAACACTTCAAGTGGAAAAAGTTTAAAAGAAGCATAAACAGAAATGAAGCAGAAATTAGCTATCCAAACACAACATAAAATATCTAAGAATATTACTTTAGCTCCATTTGCACTAATGCATTTATGATGCTAGGTAACAATCATACAAACACCTATGGCTATTAAAATCACTTGCTAAATAGGGATTTAATCAATGTTTATTTGTAGTTTTTCCACAAAATTCTCTCCTTGAAATAATGCAATTTCTATTTAGCTTTTTTTTTTAAAAAAAAGGAGTTCAAGTTAAAACTTTAAAGCTTCCATTTAAATACAGAATTTACAGTGTTGCCAGTTGGGATACTCAAGAGATTTAAAAAAATATGTATTATCAAACTATGTCAATAAGCAGCTCACCCAAACACAAATGTGCCCGGAATATGTCCAATTTAAATGCACAGGGAATATACAGGGAAATAACCTAAACCAAGAGGGCTGCTCTATAGTCATTTGACAGGTTTTCACGTTCTTCACAGCATGGTTGAGGTAGGAAGGGACCTCTAGAGATCATCTAGTCCAGCCCCCCTGCTCCAGCAGGGACACCCAGAGCACGTGGCACAGGGTGGCATCCAGGCGGGTTTGGAAGATCTCCAGAGAAGGAGACTCCACAGCCTCTCTGGGCAACCTGTGCCAGGGCTCTGTCACCCTCACAGGAACGAAGTTCTTCCTCATGTGGAGATGGAACTGCCTGTGTTTCTTCAGCATCACCAGGAAAGATTCGTCTCACTGGGCCAGGCTTTTGAAGTTTTTAATCACCGCACATCTCCAGGGAATGTCACTATTTCAGGCACCTCTGTATTTGGTTCTAACTGCATGGTTCTAACTTCAAAAAAGAATTTCAGGTCTCTTTCACCATTCCGGTCCTCAAGGTGTAATTCTTGTACTGTGGTTGTCATGTACACGGAAGGAGTGGTGGTACAGGCTGCCCAGGGGAGTGCTGGAGTCGCCGTCCCCGGCAGTGTTCTGGAAACGTGTACATGAGGTGCTCAGGGACACCGTTTAGCAGCCACGGTGGCGAGAGGTTTGCGGCGGGACTCCATGATCTTGAAGGTCCTTTCCAACCACAATGATTCAGTGCTAAGTGCTACCAAGCTACTGCTTGCCTATTTTATCCTGCCCGATTTTCTACATCCACCTGGCAAACTTTATTGTGCTGGAGGGGTCTAATTTCCTTCAAGATAAAATTCTGGGGAAGAATGTGCCATCACAGCTGGACTCTAAATTCACACCATATTTTATGCAACTAACTTCATACCTCTAAAGTTGTACAAAAATCTTAAGAAAACATGGAAAGTGCAGATCTATTATTCCTTCCTCTCGGTGAACTTGCAATTATATACAACTCTTCTTCCACATACATAAATCACACTGTTGAAAAATCACACATGTTGGTTACTATTCTCTAAAGAGAATCACTATGTGATAATATATTACTTCATAGGTAGTGGAATAGATCGTGTGCCAGATCATTGATTTTTGTGGCTCAAAACATACAGAATATGTTTCCTTCAAATCATTCAGCATCCACCTTGTATAGGGTAATTTTCATGCATTATGAAGTATTGTGCTGTTTATTCTACATACTTGGTTTTACTCAAAGCTACAAAGATCATTTATAACTAGACCAGTCTTGATGCACACCCAACAACACGACCTTGCTACTACTCTTCCTTGGTACTCGTATGACATAAGGATACTTGCATTAGTTATAAACAGAAGTATAAGCAAACTAGCCTTTTTGCAGTTTTTACTTTATTTTTACTTAATTATCAAAGGAGGAGTGCTGTGTTTTTAAGAAGGGTTAAAAAGTGCAGCAGTTTCAAGCTTGTTTTCCCAAGTCTCTGTAACTTTATTTAATAAACATTTACTTTAACACCATGTAAACCTAGGCAAATGAAATGATTCAGATATGGTACCAAAAGCCCCTTCAATAGTGCAATCCTCTATCTCAAAGGATCACTTCAACAACCATCACTCCACAGTGCATTTTAGTCATTTTACTCCATCTTTCTGGAAGATTCTCAGTTCTGAATCGTGCCTCTCCTCTCAAACTACGTTACCATTTCTTTGGAAGCTTCCTTTCCCTGATCAGTACTTCTGAGAAGCCCTTGACAGTTCCCAAAGTCTGCAAATGGTAACAACTTCATTAAATATTTCTCTTGCCCACTGTGTATAAGAAAGTGAGTTTCATTAACAGATTTTTTTCTATCTTATCAGTCGTACAACCATGATGACAAAAATTTGGAACTTAATGCAGGTACACCTGTCAAGATGACTCTTCTGTTCAGAAATGATTTTCATAAACATGAGCATCCCAGAAAGCTTTTGCAGATGCAGAGCACCAGATCTGGAGCCACTAGTCTTAGCAAACTTTTGTCTTCTTCCCAGAGTGCACAGGTAACTTGTGCCAAAGCAAAACCAAGCCTCCCTTGAGCATGATTAAAACTTGTTTGGTATAATGATAGTCTTGAAATAGTCTAGTTGTTAAAAAAGATGAAAATAATCAGTGAAAATCTCTTGATCTTCTTTCACAGCACAGAAACAGTACTTTTTTTTGGGGGGAGAGGGGGGAGGAAATGTCTGTTCAGCTGCCTTAAAAGCTAAACACCAGGTGAAGGGCTCTGATTTTTCGTTAAGCCTTCCCTTCACCAGGAGGATATTCCACTGACTATTATCACTGCAGAGATTATTCCACATATGGGTGACAAACCTGCCAAAAGACAGGCAGAAATTAGATAGAAATAGTAAATCAAGAAGCAGAACTGGTATTAGTTAACTTCTTTGGCTGAAAGAATCATGAGAAAGAAGAGGGTTGAAAAATAAAAGGAAAGAAACAAGGCACAGAAGTGGACTTGCCAAATCGGTGCTTCCTCCAATAAACAGTGACTGAGCAGCACCTGAACCTGCTGGCTGTTCCTGGGGCAAGTCTGCCCTCTAGCTCTTGTTTCAAGGTATTCCTGAGTACATTCCTGCGAACACAGCTCATCCGTGATTTCAAGCACACTGCGCATCATCCGTTTGTGGTTCCTTTTGCATACTTAAGAATTTAAAATTAATAACTATCCTTAAATACACTGTCATTTCCTTTATCTTTGCTACCACAGGTAGCAAACTTCTCTTACTTGGTAGTGGTGTTAGAAAGTCTACTGCAAACATTGTTTTTCCAATACAGACAGCAAATCTCATGAGAATTAGGGAAAGGAACACAGTCCAAAAGCCACGGAGAGCTCTACCTGCCCATCCATTTGCAAGAGGGATAAAAACCTAGGCTGGAAACGTTACCAACGCAATGTTTGCTCTTCTGGCTCTGCATCCCTTACTTCAGCCATGGCTTTCCAAGCAGTGGAAAGTCTCATGATGAACTAAGAATACCAGGGCATCAGAAAGCTGCCAGTGTATCCTTAGCAAAAAAAGGGAGAAAAGGGCAAAAAAATGGCAAACTGAGTTGCTGCAGTTGGGCCAGGGTCTGAGGGGAAGGATATAGAGGGTAAAAAGCCTAAAACAGAATAGAAAGAAAGAAAATAAAAACAGTCCCTTATCCTACCCTCTCCAAAACAGAGGGAATAAGTTAAGGCCATCTAACCCTTGCCCCTGCTGAGCTTCTCTATTTGTGGAGCTGCTGTTTTTATATGCAGGTTTAAAACTACTCAAGCCTTGCCTGCGGTACTGAGGACTTTAACAACAAGAGTAAAATAGGCCTCCAAAAAAAAAAAAACTTAAGAAAATATATATCAGGATGGATTTATTTTTCATTCTTTTGGGATCTCTAGCAAGGTTCCCATTTGCTCCAGGAAAAGCACTATTTTGTTAGTCTGTCAAGTCATTCTTTTCAGCATACAAGCCTGGATTCTCATGTCGAAGGATCTGGATAATTGTGGGTTGTGCTTTTTTAACAGAGCTCTAGGAGATAATGACCTAGGGAAACACAAAGAGCTATAAGCATAAAGAGGTTTTAAGAGACTGCTTTGCTTGCTTTACCCTCTAGGTCTAGAATTGTTATGTGCATTTCAAAAAATGAATATAAAAGATTTGCCTCTGCTTGAAAGTGGAAAGCAGGTGCAAGTCTGAAGCAGCATTTCCAAACAGTTCTTTCCAAACACCTCCACATCAGCACTGTCCTGAAGAAGAGTTTAACATAGAAAACTACTTCACACCAGCCATCAAGGTAACTGCTAATATATGAGCTACTAAATTACAGAAACTTAGCTGCTGTGGAGATGAATAGATGCTACATTATATCCCACAGTAAATTGCTTCTGTTAGCTTATCTTGGGTGCATCAGGTTTACAAAGACCCCTAATCCTTTTGCTGCTGAGTGAAGCTTGTTTTAATGGGTTCTGTATTATACTCTACATTCTACGTAGCTCACTTTTATTCCTAAAAACTGTTAAAGGACTTGGCATAAAATTAAGTCTAGGAGGAGGACAATATTACATTGAAAGACTTATAAATAAGTCAATTTGTCAACAACTACTGCTGCTTATAAGATGAATATTCAAAGAGGAAAAGACCATTCCCACAGTTAACAGTACTGAGATCACATGTGGCATTCACTCAAGGTAATACACATATATTCCCAAATACTATATGGTCAACTTCAATTGTTTCTTACTCATATTGCTTCTCAACTCTTTTAAAATTTATCTATTTGTTAATGGCATTTAAAAAAAAAAAAAGGAAACTTGCATGTTCAGAATTGTAAATTCTTATTCTAAAATTCTTATCAAAGCCAAACAGGAGGTTTGTTGGCCAGATCAAGAGACCTGTGGGTTTAAGCAATTGGCTTTCAGAAGTCTTGACAAGCTGAGGTCTCACCACAACAGGACAGGGAACTGTGCCCTGAAAAAGAAAGCGCTGACCTTCCATACCTGTGCGAGTCCTAATGTGGAGAAATAAATCAAAACAGGTAGTGGCTTGAGAAGCCTCCCTGCCGAGCCCGTCACAGGACGTGCTGCTTCCACGAAATGCAATTCCCATGGGGAGGATTTACTTCCCTGCACGTGACAAAGGCAGGTGTAGTCAGGATGCCAGGACCCTGCAACTGCACCCAGCGTTTGCAGATTGCAAGGGGAACAGTTTTGGAGAGTGAGCTGCATCTCCTTACCAAGAAGTTTCCATTCTTTGGCCTGACTAAAAAATAGCACCTTCTGTGAGCACAAAGTAACTCTGCCTTAAGGACCTTTCTTCTTGAGGATCAGGCCTCCCTGAACTATACCTTAACTTGGAAAGGGATACTCCTGTTTACACAATTTCATTTAAATTTGGCAACTTGTGACTTAAAAGAAATTATTACCTTGTTCCATACGTGCTGGCCACACCTGGTACCTGATGCACTGAGAACTCCAAAGATGCAGAGTCCTTACTGCAAGGGAGCCTCCAAATCCCAACATACCCAAACAAACATACAGAATCCACACTGTGTTACAGTGTCAATGCAGTGTCAAGGCAGCAAAACCCAGTTTGCTTCACCGGCTAAGTTAATTTATTCACGATCCTTTCCCTTGCATTGGTCAGAATAAAGCTTAGAAGTGGTCTAATACTGCAACTTCAATGGCAAAGAAGGGGAAAAAATAAAATCAAAAGGGGGAAAAAAGTTTATATTCCAGTTCTTTAAAAATATCTGGAAGTATTCTCTCAATCAGAGCATTTTTATACATTTTTCCAAAATTTGCTACTGTTTAATTATAAAACAACATACATATATATAATAGTTCAGGAGAGATTTAATTGTTAGAAAAAGGCTTCAGTTCCTACTAATACAAAAAAAAAAAAAAAAAAAAAGTCAGGCTGATTTCAGATTTCTTTTCCATGTGGAAATATACAGCAAGTGCATTTTTTTGAGGGTTTTCCTCCAAGCTTTCTTGGCTTTTTTTTCAAGGTACATTGCTTATCCTAGAGTGAATCCTGCTTTTTGCTTGTCACAAAGGCAACAGAGGACCAAATAAGCGTACTGTGATCAGTCTGATAAGGTCCTAACAGGCAATTTCTAACCTGACACAGAGCCCAGACACCTCTATTCTGACTAGCAGGGCTGTCATTCCTGCTGTGCTCCAGGCCACTATTCCCAAAGTGAAGACCTGTGTTTGTGGTTAAGAATTAACCCTGATTTCGGAACCCTCCCCAGTGCAAGGAACGTTCCAGTAGTGCCCATTTCGCAGGTCTCTCTGCAGACAGGTCACAAACCTGCACTAAGTCTGGGCAGGAGAAAGAGACGCAGTACTTGGCATGAAATAGGCACACAAGTTGCTGATAACCTGTTTATAAGAGCTGAATACATTTTACCATGCATTTAGTCTAGAGAAGCGCCACGGAATCAGCGCCTTCCCAAAAGCAACAGCTTAGAAATGTGCATGCACATTAACAATGAAGGAAATTATTTCTCAAGTCATGCCTCTTTCAGATTATGCTAATTTTTTTTTCTAATGTATACTCGATTCCTATTTAATGTGTTATCCTATTTAGAATACAACTAGGAACTGAAAATACTTTTGTTGCCCAGAGCTTTATTCTGTATCGCTTTTCACTGAACTATGAAGAAGTAATTAAAATTCCATATTTGCCTATTTTTAGTCCGTTATGTTTGGTCACACTACAGGCCTTTGCACTAGCTCATTTTATCATTATAGTATGTGTCTCTAAAATTTCAAGCTTCCTATTTACAACAGTGTGGTCAGAGAACATACACTTACACCATTAACACTTTGTAACCAAAGAGATAAGACACAACCATTCTGAGCACCAGGGGATCAAAAACTGAAGCCCAACTTAGGCACCAGGGCTCCAACTGGCAGAATACACTAACGCTGCACTGTTAGACAAACCTAAAGAAATATAACTGATAAAACTATCACGCTATGAGCTGCTGTGATGCTGCCAAAACTTTGGACTGAGTGATACAAGATTACGAGCAGGAATTATCCCTTCCCAACCACATTGCCTTAGTAAATCTGGCCATGGGTGCATTTGGGATTTTGTTATATATCATTTCCCTCCAACAGATGTGGCTGCCTCAAACCTAAAGAGAAACAGGTGAAGGTGCAAGTACACAACTCACACACTTCCAGCTTGGCTTTATCCTAAAAGGACAGTATAGTTCAAAGAGCCATTTTCACCGCTGCCAAAGGACACATGAATTCTGCCTCCTTCCTCCCAGACTGGCATTCCTCTCCCTGCCAAAGTTCACCGCCTACTCAGAGTGGGTGATGCAGCTACATGGCAGGCTGCAGGTAAAGAAAGGTAAACGTTTAAATGTACATACACATAGGCAAATAAAAATTATACAAGCTCCATCACAGATGCCAAAAACAGCTTTATCAAAATATTCAAGTAGTCATGAACTTCAGTAAAGACGAGTATTCCTGAAACTGCTTTGCCAAAAAAGTAGTTTTTTACTGTGGGGAACATATATAGTTCTCTATAAACTGCATTACTGCCCATATTTTTACTACAGTAGCTAATAAGTATTAATGTAAGTAACATTCTAGAAGCCAGTGGAGCAACAAGACCCTCGCAAGAGGGTCTCACAAGATACCTTAAGTTTTCTCAAGATTTTCTTAAGAAAGAGTGAAGAAAAAGTCACAAGAAACAGCTATTTGATTCCTGTACCACAGGAAAAGATATCCAGAAAGAAATTGTAAATAAGTACATTGTTAAAAAATAACATCACTGAAAGAGCAAAACCTCACAATGTAAAAGGCTTGAAGCAAGCTATTTGTTGGGTGTTTTGATTTTATAAATCCAATATACAGTTCACTGACCTTGCAGAATCTGCAAACAGATTTCATGAGATATCAGAAAAAAGCTTTTAGCTGTGTGCCCAAAAGTTGACTACTCATAAAGTTAATTTTAATATGTCTGAACATAGTACTTCTTCTGTTACAAAATTAAACCCAAATATTCTCGGCATTTCTCTTATATAGCTCGCAAATAACAACTATTAGTAAAACTGTTTACTTACATTGAAGGCATTAATTGCATTTTTATCATAATACTTCTTCTTTTCATATTTATCCCTGATGAAAAATTCAACAGCTCTGGAAAAAACTAGTTTAAGGAAAATAGGTATTTAGTTAAACACCAACATTAATCTGAATAATTTGTCTGCTCTTTTAGTTAAACAATTGCATCAGATGATCATTCCATTTCATTCTGCAGTTTTAAAGCAACAGAACATAAAACTCTCTCTGTAGAAAACAATTGCTTTTGTATTGTCCAAAAAGGATTTGTTTATTACAGAAAAAAGTATTCACAGTTGAATCTGTTAATGAAACAGGATGAGAAATATACACTACGAGTACTTCAGTATTCCACAGGATATTTTAATTTAATATTTATAAACAGCAGGGCAGCAGTGCTGTAAATACTT
This sequence comes from Crypturellus soui, assembly GCA_032275445.1. NCBI lineage: Eukaryota > Metazoa > Chordata > Aves > Tinamiformes > Tinamidae > Crypturellus > Crypturellus soui. The sequence goes on along the minus strand of JAUBNY010000862.1, from coordinate 1,518,394 downwards.
CCAAAGGTACTCACATATATCACATACTTACAGTAAATAATTAAAGGACGGCCTGCCATGATATCTTGCAAAGATTACAGTCTTTTTCAGGAAAAAAGTGATATTTATGTAGCTGTTTTCTGATTTGCAACACTTATGCCATACATCAAAAGCTGTTCATAAATTGTTTTCCGAGATCAACAAAAAATGCTTATGAATGACTTATTGCAATAAACATCTCTGTGGGAAGGAAAGAAAACCAAAGCAATGCTAATGAAAAGATACTGAAGGAAAAGCGGAAATTTAGCAGAAATACTGACACAGCAGATGAGACCCAATGAGTCACTAGCTCAAGCACACAAAGGATGCTAGCTGTGTTTTCTTCAACTCTTATCTCAGCTTGTTTGTAAGTATCTAAAGCAGCTCTTCCTAAGCAATTTGAATGCTTAAACCATATATAATGCTGTTTCTCTAGCATCTGTAAAATAATTTTTAAAACTAATTTGTTTTGCAATAAGATTATCTGCCCAAAAAGCAAAATTGCACCAGTGGAAGCTCAGATTCTTTGTATCTCTAACTCCCATATCAATTTTGTTCAATTAAGGGAAGGATACCTTATTTCCACATACTAGCTCTTAAGATTAACACTGAGCTCTGGGGACTCTCAGCTCTTTCACTCTACACATCAAATTGTATCCTCAGCAATCATATTTGGCTTTAAATCAGTTTATGCAACTGTCACATGAGACATGACCTATCTTACTTACCCAACTCATCCATTTTTAGCTTAGAAAAAATAAAACAGAAAAAAAAAAAAACAAAAAAAAACAGAATGAACGGCAGGTCCCCTACGCCGGAAAATAATCACTGCAAGAACCCATGCTGTGATGGGGATTAATTCCTAGGTAGCTGAAGGACCAACAGCAGGACCCATGAGCCTTCAAGCAAGACCCAAGAATTCATGTGCTTACCAGCTGGGCTTATGTGGGGCAGAAGCCTCTGCTGCAAGAAACAGGGCTACCCTGGAATCTGGAAAACTCTCTTGAAACTATGTATTCCAGAAGTATAATCAGGGAAGATGGCGCTCTCTCCACTGTGAGAGCCTAAAAACCTTCCTGCAGTTAAGACTCTAGCAGAATTACATGAACCGAATGTCACCAGTGGAGCACAGTCACTTACTCAGGGGTTAATACAAATATAAATTAATGTCGTTATGTATGACTTGCAGGATTGCGTACGCATGGAAGAGGTGATTCCTGAGAAAAGTCCTTCATCAGCGGAGGACAGTTTGTCCTCCAGCACTCCCCTTTCAGGTACAAGGCAATGACTGCACAAACTCCAGCACAAACGACAGCTATCAGACAGCTTAGGTTTACGTAGATATTCCACGCTGATCATCGGTGCTCACACAGCTCACAGAGCACACATACCTAACACCCAGAAACCACAGAATATGGAACATCAAAAGGCAAAAATCCCTACTTGACTTGAATAAGGTCCAAATGCCAATTTTATTTTAACTTTCAACCCATTATTTCCCGTTCAAATGCTTCTAACTGGAGCTGGCAGTTATTCAAGATAAAGACAGAATATTCAAGGGTTCTCTGCTATCACTCCAAATTCCTACACATATCGAATTTATGAAGTCACCATTTTTGCTAGTAAAAATAAATGGGGTTTGCAAAAATCTCATTATGAAGTATATTTGTTACAGCTGAAGTGATTTACAACTTTTCTGAACCATTTCCAACTTCACTATTATTTCCTAGGACTCACATAACTGCATCAATGAAACGATTAATAATATGATTTGCCAAATACAGCAGTTTCTTGAAACATTCATAACATTTAAATTACATCAAAATCATTTAAATATGAGAACTACAACAAAAAAGGATACTGATCTGTTTGAGGTCTTCGAAAGTTCTCCGGTAGATTAGCTTCATAGAGCAACCTGGCCTTGGTATTTCCCATTTCCTGCATGCACTAAGGAAAGGCAGGGGAAAAAAAAAAACAGTTAATTCATGACCATCGGTACTTTAAATCCTGAGAGAGTCAGAGTGCCAGAAATGTGCTTAAATGACACTGCAGATGTTAAAGAATTTGGATGCCCTGGCATTAGAGTACTTAAGAGCTGTTGCTTCTAAACTAATTATATATATTAGCACATAAGCTACAACTGATGATTTCTCCCCAAAGTTTCATACTAATATACCATACCTTAAGTTCTATATGTTCAAGTAGGGTACCTAGATCTTTAAAAGGTATAAATAACATGTTAGGTATCTGCGCGTAGACTGAGGCTGCCTACAGTATGCTCAATCTCATCAAGTGAAGCAAACCAAAAATCACATGCTCCTTAGAGCGAGTCATGGAGCTAGTGAGCACATTTAGTACTGTTTCCTCCACGCAGAGTCACCCTGGAGTGATTTGAGGGAAAGCAGTGCAAGATAAATGAAATGCCAGGTACTCTTAAATACACCTCCACCAAAAGAATCTTTCTTTGGAAATACCCCTGCACACGCAGGAAAACTGCACGCGAAGTGATGCTCCCGGCCAGCTGCGGCTGCCCTCAGTCACTGGAGGGCCATGTTAAATCTGTGTGTCCGGGAGCGCTCCCGACAGCTGCTTGGCTCCGAGGGGAAGCGCTGCTCGGGGCGCCGTGCAACTGTGCCAAGTGCTGCCAGACGCTTCTGCTCCAGCCTTGCTGGGGACACAACAAACCTTCAGGTTCACACAGGCCTGTCAGGGGAGATCTTGGGTGGTGGTGGCACAAATCTCTTGGTAAGGAGAGCCGTGCAGATTACAAGAGCAGAAGAATCTGCAGATACTTCAAGAAAGGCCTTTTTGAGTATCAGGGGTTACAGAGAACATGACAAATCTCATAAGCACAAAGCAGGAGGAATGTGAAAAACTGGTCTCGTTCCAGCCTCTCACATCTGCTCACGAATTGCATCTCAACATTGACTCACATCCAGAGCTTCAACAGTTTTAAAAAGAGCAGAAAAGGCCAGGTTCCTACCTGCTTTCTGTACTGGTGAACAATTCTGCTGTTTCCAATTCCCAAAATATGAGAAGGAAAATCCCTGCACGTATTCCTGACCACCTGAAGCTCAAACATACCGATGCCAAAGAACTGTTCCACTCCTGAGCAGCAGCCTAAGCAGCATCCCTAAATTACGAAGATGTCATGAACATCTTCCTTCTTCTGAGACAAAGATGACATCTCCTCTGTCAAGGTCCACTCCAACAAGTCCAAGACAGGAAACCTGTTCATTATTCCAAACAAGAAATGTGGGGCAGCTGCTACAGTCAAGATCATAAGGCATAGAGAGAGCTCCAAGCTGCCATACAGCAGAGGATGAATCCTTTGACCAAGAGCAACTTCAGACCATAAGGCAACTTCTACGTATTAAAAAAACAAAGTAAAGATGACCCCTATGCACTATTGATGCTGAAAACAATAGCACACAGGGCCAGTATCAAAGCAAGGAGCTTTAATTGTATTCAGGACATGACTTCATGGAGACACAAGGCCCCGGTGCACCCAAAATCCCAGAATGTCTCATGTCAAAAGGAGGTGGGTGAAAGCAAAGAGACGGCTTCAGACTGGAGCAGCCCTGGAAAAGTCAGCAACTGACACACCAAGAAAAGTGTGAAAATAGACAGACAGATAGATGCACTCTTCCTTAATTTCCCCTATTAGAAATGATCTAATACAAAACATTTAAGTCGTGGCATTGTCATAAATACGAGTCCTTTCATAGGATTCCTGACATTTGGTAGTAATATTGAAGTGCTGGAGCTCATACAAGCCTCAGTGAACTGGAGGGACTTGAATCAGGATCAGCTCCTGCTCCACTCTACTCAGAATGAGGAAACTGATTCTTCAAGCAGTGACGGGTTAACTCAAATCTCCACCTCTACGTAGCAATCGTCACATTTATCAGAAAGTTATTCTATTGTATCAGAGCTCTTAACACTGGAACCAGCCCCAGGCTTCCCACATAAAGCTTGCATTGTCACCACTTTGTTCTGCCACTTCTGCCTCTTGAAGCCGGAAGGGTTTGAAATTTTTCCCTATATATCTGACAAGAACAAACATCTCTCTGTCCTTGCAATTCAAATACATTCTCTTCTACTGAAAAAGTACTACATGGTTTGAACAGTCTTCAGAGGTCAAAAAGCAGCAGGAAGAGGTAGGCGACCTCGCAGTGCATGGCTGTACCATCAGCTCTGGCTGTGCCCTAGGACAGTTCCCGAGCAGACCCGCCCTGAATCCCACCAGGGATCACACACGTGGCCGAGCAGGAGGTCCCTCAGCCCTGTCCCACAGAAGGGCTCGCAGAGCTGCCTCGTGTACAGCTTGACTGGCAGAGCGATCTCCCCACTGACGCCACAAGGCTTCGGAAGCTGGCGCTCTAGCAGCTTTTTACAAGCTTTATAGACTCACACACAGAACTATTAAATATATTTTCAGATCAGAAGGCTTCCAGTCTGCCCGCGACTAAATCTGACAGAAGCGAGACAGTGAGATTACCACAGCAGGTTGCAAAGCCTCATCTTTGTACTGCTCTAAAGTGCTGGCATCCACAGACAGATTCTTAGACCACACTGAAGTCTGAAAGCCAAACATTTACAGTATCCTACATCTGTTGGCTTACCAGAGCCCAATACACGACGTCACACGTTTCTTGCTGAATATTACACGTGCCTTTTATAATGTGCCACTGCCTACGTGCTAAGGCACCCATGACCAAATACTGCTCACTTTAATCTGCTGTGGGAGGTAGAAGCCAGATGTTTCGACACTTCATTTTCACTATATCAGTCATCAAATTAATTGCTCTTAAACATCTTATTTTTCCCGTAATAAGGTGCACTGGACTGCTCGCTTCCAGCAGGAATTATCTTTTGAAACTTCTTGGTCCCTCCATTTTGGAGATATACATTGTGCACATCAAATCCATATAGGATTTTGTCATGCAGCTTGCAGGACGAGAAAAGGGTATCAAATCCATATTAGTCAGACACTATAAATACCATCTATAAATCCACTGAAGTAACAGCATTTCCTCCACAGCTCAAGACTCTTCAGTAATCAGGAAAAGATCTTACTCCCAGTTAATCACAACACAAAAACAAAACTTCTGTTATTTTGGACTGGAACAGGGGCACAAAGAAAATACACTAACAAGGCAACAGCTCACACTAGGCTCCCTGGCTCCCAACAGTGTCCCAGCACAAAACAGAGGTACAAATAACCCTGACAGAAAATCTGGATGCATTACATGACTATGGGTTCAACAACAACTCAGATGTAGCCATTTATAACTGAAATAGTAATAATGAGGTTGTTAGCACTACAAAGCATTTAAAAATATTGTCATTAAAGATGCTCCTGTTTTTAAATACTCAAATATACCACATATCATATGATTGTTCAACAACTGCATGGCCAGGTTAATCATTAGGATATTGGAAAATTGATTTCAGAGGAATACCCAAAATGCAAAATGAATAAGTTAATTAACACCTCCAGAAGATGATCTTAAATTTAAAGCACATTCAATTTAAAGCACTTCAATTTAAAGCAATTAACCCCAACCCTTTTTTTCTCTCTTTTTTTTTTTTTGAGTTTTAAAGTTTCATTTTATTCTTTCCAGTTATCAAGCAAGCATAAGCAGATGCTTTTCTCTCACTACCTTGGCCAAGACATATTGCTAAGCACATCCTTGCAATTTGAAAACATATTTTAAGATATTTTACCTGTATTTGCTCTGGTGTCCACTGGTCCAAGTTGACAGATTTGACCCTTGATATATGGACTCCAAGATTTCGATGTATTCCAGCACATCTGATGCAAATAAAAACACCAGTGTTCCAAGAGGCCCATCTTGGACCTAAAGGGAATGCAGAAATAAATCAGTTATACTTTCAAAATTCCATGTATTGGGATTTTTTTTTATTTACATAATTATACTAATATGCAGGAATTATATTATTAAGCAGCAATATGTAGTGGTGAATATGAACCGATAGATTTTATTAAAATGAGCAAATCACTGCTAACAATCTCCATAGTCAGCAATTTTATTTTTGGTTTCTATTTCTAACTGATGTCACAAAATATTTGAGTTAGCTAGATTAAGCCAGGAAGTCAAATAAGACTTTAAAGAGTTAGCTTACTAGCAGCAACAAGGTCTTGCTTTTTTACTAATCCTTATGTCTTCGCATCAGAAACGGACGACAGCAGAACCCAGTAGAAGTTACCTCTTTCTCTGCAGTTTAAAGCTTCACAAGACATACATCTCTATATACCTTGAATTTAAATGTTGCACAATCTTACATTAACCTAACAAATCCTTTAGACTTAGGCACACACACACATCACAGCAGTAGCAATCAGGTCCTTAGGAAGGACTTCTACAGCAATCTGCAAAGCAAACTCATTAAAAAAGCCAGGATTACAGATGCAACAAATTTTCAGTTCTCCTGATTCCCAAAACACAGCGTGAACTGCCACTCGCAACCCAGGAAATTCTGTCCGCAGACTTGGAGGCACCTGGGGGCCCTGGGGCTGCTCCTCAGCTGTGCAGGCCTGGCAGGATACGGGGCTCGAGAACAGTGGCCCCAGGCCCCCACGGCAAATGACTCAAAGTTACCATGTGGCCTCACATGAAATGTCCTTCCTTCTGCTGTTTTATTCCAGCTCTGAGCATGACCAAAGTTAAAGGTACTGTTCTAAAGTCTATCTATTGCAAACACTAAGCAATTAAGACACAGAGCTGTAAATAATTAACATCAGCAGCAGTAAAGCATGCCGAAGAGATAGGAAGTGTTTTGAGCAAATGTTTTCCCCTCATTTGATGGATTCAGGTCTAATCTACCACTGCAACAGGGAGCTAAAATATCATACAAACACTTCTCTGGGGTGCTGAAAATAATTTTTGCCTCCTTACTGATCCTAACAATCCTTAGCACACTCTTAGTGTAAATTTTGTTCATCTAAAGCACTGGAGAGAAACTAAGACTAGGTTTTTAGGTCACATTTAAAGAGTTTTAGATGTGCAGTTAAGACCTTCCAGCTTCTCATATTGCTATGTTTTGAAGTTCAAATAGCAATTTTATTTGAATAAGCAGCAAGAGAAATCCTTTCAGCTGGACTCTATTCTTTTGAAAGATATTCAAAGAAGAGCAACAGTTGAGAAGAGCCTTTCCCTTAACAGAAGAAACACTGGCTCTAACGTGGGGAGACCTTTTGTTTTTACTTCTTTTGTTCATCATCTCAAATACTCAGGCAACCCACTCCGAACATCCACCGCTTGCCCTTTCAGAGCGAAATGAAGACAACCACTGGCAGTTTTAGAAACAAGTGCTACCGTTGTAAAATCGGATTTCGGAGATCTAGAGCTCTAGCAACCCCTCGCTGAAAGTTAACACATTATTTCAGAAACTGCACTTCTATGGAGAAAGACAAAAGCAAAACAAACAACAAAAACCCACCCACCCCGACACGTATGAGTCAGGTAAGCCTAAGCAGCGGAGCTGTTTGCTACGCGTTTCTTAATCAGGTCAAAGGCTGGCCCCATCTCGATGACCTTTTCCCCCGCCCCCCGCCCCAAAAGCCAGAATATTCATCTTGTTTTTATTTTTTGCAGATCTATAGTGGAGAAAGATTCCATTTTTCCTGTTCACAGTATTTTAAGTTCTAGTGCTCAAGGCTAGAGTTTTTGGGTTGCTTTTCTGAGCACAGTAGCCTTTCAGCTAGAGCAGAACAAGCCGAGAAAGAAGAATTCAGCTTAAGGCCAACACTCGAGCACAGGTCCTCAGCCTGCACAACTGCTTACTACAGCCCAAATAGCTCAGGAGCTAAAAGGGGAGCAAGAGATACCTTGTCTGAAAGCTTGTCCAGCTTTTCTCCATCCTATAAATGCAAGGATGCAGCTTTGAAAGAGGGAAGCCAGTTTCAGTAAGGTTACTATAGGGATGAAGAACTTCTGCAGTATCTATGTGCTGTCCATAGTTTTCTCCTATATGGTATTTAAGTCTACCTTAACAAATGAGAAGGGACACTTTTTGTAATTTAGTATTTTGGCTTAAAACTCTCTGTTAACAAAAATAATGATCATAACATCACTTGTGAACTAGTTACTACTCTTCTGGAAAGGAAGAGTTCCTTATTTTCTCAGGAGCCCAAATTTCATTAATTTGCACTTAGTTCTGAAATAACTTAGGGAAATTAAATACACTTAAGCAATAAAGAAGCAAATTAAGCAGTAGAATAACACTGATAAACCTGAGGCCAGACAAAAATAGTGTTTACAAGCAATCTCCCTAGTTATTTCAGGTTAATGACAGTGTGCAATATTAAACACTTTAAACAACAAAAAGAATGCATTAATTCATACAAGTCAATTACAGCTACAGAAAGCCAGTAGGCAAAAGAAGTTACAGAATAATATTTTTCCTGTGCAGGCACAAACCCCTGGCTGAATACCTAATAAACCAGCCTACGACTAGAGAGTCTGCTCAGCTAACGTGCAAACTAGGAGCAACTTCTGTTCATCACAGATATTTACTTTCGGATTAGCTTCAATTTAACCTGCAAACCCTCCCAAGTCAGGTAAGCTGAACACAGTAACCAATTTAAGAAGCCACTGATCCTAATTCTGCATGAAGTCAGGGTCTTTATTTATGTACAAATTTATTTGCATACAGATTTTGCACCTAGTGAAGTACTCACAGGCTTCTCATGCTCAGCTCTTTAAAGAGACATAGTTTTTCAGCAACATTTAGAAGAACCATCTAACAGAAATACTTGGCTTCAGTGAAACATTTAAATGTAAAAGAACTTTCATCAAAATTACTTAAAACACCCTTATGTCAGGAGTAAAGCTATCTTTTCTATCAGAAGCTGTAGTACACAGTGCAAGCAATCAGTCAGTATGAGGCATTGTGGCATAACTTTTACTCCACTAGTGATTTTCGTCTCTCAGCAGACACCGGAGCACAAGCCTCTTGCAGGAAGAGCTTTCTGCACTGCCTCCAGGCACGCAAGCCGAGGCGCCCTCAGAGGGCCGCTCGCCATGCCGCCATCAGTGCGGCACGCTACAAAAACAGACTTTCCTCGGTTCTTCAGTCACTTCATGTACGGGTAGACTAGCAGTTCAGCTGCCTTACTTTTTCCAGCCTCACCCCGTTTACTGAAGCTAACATAAGGAAGGAGATCCTTTTCAGAGCAGAGCAAGGCACCGTGGCTGTTTGTCCGTTCCAGTGCATTCCAGGAGCCCCACAAGGCGCTGGGACCCCCTGCCCGCCCTACGGACACAGTGGGTGACCTGAGGGTAGACGGGTCCCTCCAAGGCAGAGGGTGAGTTCTTGGTCCTCTAAACACCTCCTGCTTCTCACAATATTTTTTGCCTACCGATTAGAGCTCCACTTGCTTCTGAATTCCTACCACGCAACTGCAGTACAGTCAGCGGTAAAACACACACGGACAGCCGCGAAGGCGGGTGCTGCCCAAGAGAAAACCCATCAGGATGAGATCTTGAATGTGCTCCCACATTCTTGAGAGTGCTTGGCAGCTTTCCGTAGGATGATATGAACCAATAAACCATTTAAGTAGCCATTTAGATCAGCAACTAATACTAGGAAAAACATGGGATTTTATGCATACTTGGTGTTATTTTGCAGCTATAATTCAGATATCTTCTTAAAAAGCAAACAGTGATTAAGTTTTGATTGAAAATGAAAACAGAAACAGAAAGCACAAGCTTTTTAGAGAAATAAGAGAAAACATGTATTTGTTTCCTTCAATGATATAGCTTCACACAATATTCAAGAATCAAGATTAATTTATTTTTTATATGGAGAACAGCAAGTAAAATTTCCCATTCTGTTGTCAGTTTTATAGTCGAGAATCCTAAGTCAAGAGAGCAGGAACTGGGATTCCATCAGACACGTGAAAACACATCACTGGTTGTGACACACATAGGGTATTTAAGAAGTCCTTTCTCCCAGAGGGCACGGAGGCTTCTAGGACAAGAGCAGTGCAAAGCCACAAGACTCATCATTTCCAGGAATGTCGAAGTTTCAGCATTTCTAGATACACAAATCTAAAAAAATAAACTGAAGAGAATTTTTCCAGTTCCACAAAAGCTTTCATTGTTATAGTTACTGAACAAATAAATATTTTCTCTACTTGCAAAGTATCTACACAGCTACCAAAGAACTGAGAACATCTCAAGAACAGATTTTAACTGTTTATAAAGCCTAAGCAATAAACAGCTTCAAAACATCTATATAAGACTCATACATACGTCCAAGCAGTCAGTATAGTATGAAACAATGCTTTAAATCTCCTCTCAATTAGTCTGCATGTAAATTCTTTAACTGCTTTAAACATCTTCATCTTCTAAACACACAGCTCCTAGCTGAGTAACAAAGTAGCAAAACGGATCGCAGGCTATGGGTTATAGGAAATGCCTAAGGTGGGTGCAACAGTACTTCCCACATAAACAAGTTATTAAAAAGAAAGTTGAAAATGACATAGAGTAAAAAGAGACAAAAGGAAACAGCAGCAACAGAATATAGAAGAAAGGGTGACTATTTTTCACCTCTTCATGTTGAGCTGAACACTTTGGACCATGTGCATAAACACAGCCTGGAGACAATTACATTTGAGATTAAAAAAAATGACAACAGCTTATCCAAGCTTTAAATTTAATTCAGGTTTGTATTACAGAGAGAGCTGTAGTTTGGGCTTTGCACCCTTGTAGTTACTAAGTAGTCATTCCCCAAGGAAGGGCAGGAGTTCTGTTACACACATAGTTCTCTCATGAACATGCACCTCAGAAGTCTGCAGCAAACTTATCTTGAACCAGAATCTTCCTGGGTATCCACAAGGCCACAATTCTGTAATTCTTCCTTTCCTCCAGACTTTTCGCCTTCTGAGGACAGAGCACAGTTCGGCCGCTGGGACACGCTGCCGACGCCGCACTCCGCTGTTCGCAGCAGCCCGTTAGCCGGGCGGCTGGCTCCATCTCGCGGCGCAGGGATCAGCCGCTCAGAGCCGGCGCTCCCAAGAAGCCGCCGGGAAGAATTCCAGGCACTATGAGCTCAAAAACAGCTCTGTTGCACTGAGAGGCCCAGAGGCCTCAAAGCCAAGGGAACTCTGCAAGAACCACGGCTGGAAATCTTTATTGGCGAATAAAATGCCCTTCAAGGGCGCTGAACCTTTAGCCTTTTGAGGATACTGACACAGGACTAACTACCTACTCTATGATCCACTGAATTAATTTCTGATTAAAAGACATAAATAGCCCAACACAAGCTGGCATGTCACACCTACACCACACGTTAGCTTTGATGTGTCTCACAAGTGGGCCAAACTCCCTCGCTCTGCCTCCCCAGGCCGAGACTGGCGGACCTGCAAGCACAGTCTGCCTCTGCTCTTCAGAGGTGACAGTTTAAGAACGTAGCAAAATGCTGCTCCGTATAAGCAAAGGCAAAAAAAGTGCGACTCAAACAGATTTCTACAAACGCATTAGAATTTCTTCTAACTGGCTTAGTAAGCTTGCATTTTGATAATCATTAAAAAAAGAAACCCCAAATAAATTTTAAAAAGCTTTAAAGAAACATACAGCTCCTGCATCCCTGTTCCAGGGGTTGTATGCGGCCTTTCCTAGAATGGGAATGGGATTTTAGTGACATGAATGGGAAATTAGTGACATAAATGATCATTTAGTTACATGAGTAAGCTACAGAATTAAGTACTACTAACTCAGCTGGCTCACTTGATAACTACTTAAAGTTTAAATAAAAATAAGCAAGGATTTAGAAATAGTCACAGCTTCAATTTACAGAATACACTCCAGTAATGCATCATGTCAAGCATCAGATATTCTTGTATAAGAGTTTCCAAAAAGGAATATTAAAAAATGTGTACTTTGCAAATCTGAGAGCTGGAAGGATGGAGATGCTAGACACAGACAGGAAAAAGAATTTGGTTTATACTCAAGATGAATAGCCTTTTGCTTCCATCAAATATATACCAGCATAGGAAATCTTGTAATGAACATTGCAATTCCATCACAAAACAACAGGACTGGAAAGCATCCCAATCTACTAAGCAGGTGGAACAGGATCATGACAGAGCCGGAGAAGCCAGAGAGCAGTCCCTGCTCGGTGCCATGAGTCAGCCGCAGGCCTGGTCTCAAAAGGCAGAGGCGCAGAGTGCAGGGGCAACCACCTCTGTGGGACGCCTGGTAAATGTATCGTGTATTAACAGGAAAACTTCTGGAGCTGGTCTTGACTCCAGGTTTTCCCTGGCAAGGAAGTAACAACAACAGCTGACAAGCTTCCTCTCTCCTCCAAGCATTATCTTTTTAATACAATTTAAAACGGACTTTCCTACGTATAAATGAAAACAAATTGTGGAAATAAGGGAAATCTTAAAATAATAAATTGATATCTAAGCCTTTAGTATCACCGATTAAAAAAACCACACACAACTATGCTACTCTATTGAGGTGTACAGCAAGACCCCCTCGATGTAGCCAGGCACAGCACAGAGGTTACATAAAGCATCTGCTGGGCAAAGTCTTCATTCAGCAATAGGAATTTTCCCCTTCTGTGGATTTCTCTGCAGTTAACCATGACAAAAAAAAAAAAACCCTAAGAAATACAAGAAGATTTGTTTGCAAGTCCAGTTTACGATAGAACCCGCTTGCCATAAGCCAACAAGAAAGAAAAGTTGCCTTCATTCACCGGAGTACATATCCAGCAGCTGCATTCATTCAAGCTCCCTTTACCACCTCTGATGTCCAGCTGTACACGGGCAGCCTGCCAGCCCCGGGCCAAATTCTCTGTCCCTCCTCCCGACGAATTCCACATCCAGCTGCAGAAAGAGCCAGGAATCACGCGAGATACTGGCTTGGACTTCCTGGTCTGCCCATCTCATGCACATACTGGACATCTTCCCTCACATCCCCTGCAAGTAAACAGCCCTGAATCAGTGTATTTTTACACTACACCTTCCGCTGTTGCCTACAGCTTGTTCTCTTGCACCAGAACTGCTGTGTTGCTGTTCCCGAGTGCAGGAATGGTTTATTATGTAAATTCAGCTCCAGTCTTGGCTGGTCCCCGAGTATGACTGAAACAGAACTGCTACCCTTTCCAAGGCATGAAAGCTAAACGCAAGATCATGGGAAGGAGCAGGTTGAAGGGAATAGCATCGAGCCCTTTCCTGCTTTAAATGACAGCAGGACGGACTCCAGAAGAGGCTGGCATGCCAGCTGTACCACACTCTGCTGCTGCTCCTTCCCAAGCCCTAGTGAGAGGCTCACACTCCGCAGTGTCCACAGCAGTGCTCATAGCACCCGGGCTGTGTCCATCCACAGGAGTTACACATCTCACACAACACGTGCATCTCAAAGAGCTCACCTACTGCTGTCGATTTTCCAAAGCTTGAAGGTGGAAGGGACCTTTAAAGATCATCAAGTTCAACAGAGTCACTTACAGCACGTCGCTCAGGACCTTCTCTACCTCTCTAGGCAACCTGTCCCAGTGCACAGGGACCCTCCCTGCAAAGAAGCCTTTCCTCATTTTTAGATGGACATGTTCCACTTTGTACCTGCTGTCTCTTGCCCTAGTGCTGGGCACCACTGAGAAGAATCTGTCCCCATCCTCTTGGCATCCTCCCTTAAGATACTTATACACATTTATAAAGTCCCCCCCACCAGCTTTTTCTTCTCCAGTCTGAAGGCTGCCCAACTCCCCCAGCCTTTCTTCATAAAAGAGACACTCCAGTCCTTTCACCCTACCTGCACTAGCCCCTGGAGACTCCTTCCAGCTCCGTGACTCCTAGGGGGGAACCCAGCGCTCCAGCTGTGGCCTCAGCGGGTCTGAGGGCAAGGTTCAACCTCACCTCCTTGCTCTTCCTAGCACAGCCCAGGGTGCCACTTGCCTTGGTGGCTGCAAGGACACACTGGCCCTCATTTCTCACTGGATGAATGCAAAGCATGTAATAATTTAGGTAAGAAAAGACCTCTTGAGATCACTTGGACCGAATTGTGACTTCAAGCAGATCTAATCAGATCAGGCTGCCCTAGCCTTCATTCAGCTAAATTTTGAACAACTCTGAAGTATATTCCACAACCCGCTGAGTAATCTGCGGCACTATTTGCGGGGAAAAAAAAAGTTATTTTTCCTACCTCTATAGTAGTAGTACAATACCAAATTGCAGCTGGAAGGAGTTTTTTTGTCATTCTCTACCCCTTCCCCCCAAAACATCCTTTTATTCAGAAGCTATGAGAAGATAATAAATACAACAGTCAGCAGCATTTGTCTTGGACTTAGAAAACTGTCAGCAAATAAAGTTGTTTGGGAAGCATCAGAGTATACTCCTACACTTCTAAAGGTTCCCGAGTATGCGATCTTGAACCTGATCTTCCCCTATTATATTTTAGGGGGTCAAACACTTGATGGAAGTTACTGCTATAAAGACAGCTGGGTTTGCAGTAACCTTTTCAAATAGGAATTCTAAAAATATACATATTTAATGAAAATTACTGTGAACAAGACAAGGGTGAAGGGGAATTTAGCATCTCTTCTTTCACGATGCTGTTTGTTACGAGCAGAACACCCAGAAAAACCCACCAGCACTTCACAGCCTTTATTAACCATAGGGAATGATGGTTAATTCTTCTGAAGCTCTAAGCAACTCTTCAGAGATTCATCATATTTAAAGTTGAGAATAACCATCTAGATGTTACCCGGTAAAGAGGCCACAGACCAGCCAGCTCTGTATCACTGCTGTGGCTCTTCTCTTCCAGCAACATCTAGGAGCAGAGCTCAGATACACTCACCTTATTGTGAGAAGTGTAAGAAATGGTGTGTGCTAACTACGGTGTGTGCCACATTTGAAGAAAAGCTCGGGATGCTTGTCTGTCAGCCTGCAGACAAGTGAACAAATCCCATAAATAGCCACCTTAATGGGGAAGTCAGTTCCCACACTTAAAGGCACTGTTATTTATTGATATATTGGTTGTTTCTCGAGAAGTGCTGTGAATGACAAGTTTGAGCACAAATGATATGAGTACACACGCTGAGGAGTTTATTTAAAAAGGTTATTCCAGGGAATCTCAGTCCCAGCTGCCACTCACTGCTACATTTTGAATTCACCTGCAAACTCAGCTGCATTCCACAGGAGTAGCTGACACACAAGGAATCACATCCATCTCCTCCTGCAGAAATTCCTGTAGGACATAGTCAAGAACTAGACACAAGCATTTGAGAAAAGTCACACCGACAAAGTGAGATTGGAGCACTGCTGCTCAGCACCTGTACATCACACATTGCCGCCCAAGGGCCCACCACAGACAGGACTGAAATATACTTCTCAACCCCTTTTCCTCCACGTGCCAAAATGGGCTATAGGAAGCAAATAGTTTTCTTCAAAAGGAGAGAAAGAGCAGAAGATGATCTAGGCTTACTGAGACAGTCAGCAAGTTATTCTCAAGTCTTTCACTTCCCCAATTAAGAAAAGGAAGTAAACAAAACCCAGGAACTTCTCTCCAGATACACAATAATTTGTGCTCTCCATACCATAATCACAGCTGTGTCAATGAATATATTACAGGAGACCACATTAAAAGCCCTCCTAAAGTCATGGTAACAACAGCCACCGCTCTTTCCTTATCCATCAAACCAGTCATCTCATCACAGAAGGTTACCAGGTTAATTAACTACAACTTCTCCCTTCATAATTCCATGCAGACGACTTTTGATTACTTTCTTGCCCTCCAGATGTCTGTAAATAGTGTGCGGAAACTTCTCGCTGTCCAGAAGTGAAATGTCTAAAAGCAGACAGAGGAGACCTAAGACTTTATTCGAATAAAGGAAGAGTCCACCGGGCATATCCCTGTGGGGTCTCTCAAATTGCTGGGGGACGCAGCCCCCCTTTTATCCTAATTCCCAA
>JAUBNY010000862.1:1470395-1493574 GCA_032275445.1 Crypturellus soui | reverse complement strand
CGGCGCGCGGAGGGAGCCGCGGGGTCCCCGCGCCCCGCGCAGCGGCCCGGCCCGGCTCGTGCTGCGGCCCGGCCCGCGCCGTGTCCCTCCGCACGCGGGAGGAGGGCGAGGCCCCTGGCCGTGCTAAGGGGCCATTACTAAAACACGTTATTAAAAGGCTGCCGCTATTAAAAGACTTTCTACCCCTTTTACGCCTTCAACCCAACCTGCTTGGGTTGCTTGAGAGCTGCTCCGTCTCATTGCCCTCTCCATCCCGCTCTCCTCCATTTTGTACCAGGCCCTTGGCCGCTACTGAGGCCTCTGCACAAACCTGCTCTCTGGCAGCTCCTTCCTGACATTTTCCCTAAGCTAACCCCCCTGGAGAAGGCTGAGGCTTGTGCATAGCCTATAACATACTTCAGCAAGGCATACCTATGTCTCTCTCAGTCGCTACATTACTGAATCACGTTCAGCATGTGTATACACACACAATTTTTTTCCTGCTCTAATCCAATGGTTAACTATAATTATCCCCCCACAAAAGGCGACAAAAGACGGAGCAAACAGCACATCAGAGCGATCAGTAGCGAGGCTATCGCATAATATGGGAGAATAGCCTAGGTCTCCCTGAGACAGGGCCAGGAGTTAAGGTGACAAACAACCCCGGAGAGGGGCTGTTAATCCTGCTTGGCGCTGGGCGTCTAAGAGCTGAAACTGCGGTGCAGGCAGGGCAGCGGGGCAAGGCAAGGCTGAGCACGGCCCGCGCCTCCGCTCCGCGAGGAAACCCCGGTGCCTCCCCAGCTCCCGCGCCGCCCGCTCTGCGCGCGGGAGCAGCCGCCGCCGTCCCGCTGAGTGCCCTGCAGGCAGGGGTTGCCCATTTCTGTCCCAAACCTTCTTGAATTACTGGGACTTAAAAAAAAAAAAAAAAAAAAAAAAAGGGAAACAGCTTCAGGTAAAGAGCAGAGAATACATCTGCTCCGCACCCTCGTCCCAAAGCTGAGGAGTAGAAACCTTTTCGGAAGGGCAAGAGCTGCGGATGGAGCTGAATTCCCTGGGAAAAATAAATGGAAGTGAACTTGTCCGTTGTTAGTTCTTGCTGGGCCCCTGTAGCAAAGGGCTATGGCAGCAACACTGCTGTTTTAAAAGAAAGCGGTGATTACTTTTGTATTTTGTGAAGAACTTGACCTGTACATTATATATGTTCCAAAAATACCTACTGTATTGCCACAATGTATCAGTTAGCTTCAAGAAATCATCTTAATTCCATACGCATCACATTTTCTAATCCTAAAATGAATACCATGATACTTGCCCTGGAAAGTAGATACTGATCCAGTTTGTTTCTGTCTTTGGAAAACCCTAGGCAGGTGCATAGTAGAAGACCATTATTTGATATGGGCTTTTTCCAGCAGGAAAGAAGAGACACACACACAGAAGAAGAGAAAGCCTCCTCTGGGGTACAGTGTGGTTTCTAGAATGAATTTTACCCGTGCAGTGACACGTGGCCCCAGAGGCCACCCACTGAGGCCCTCATGCAGGGATCTTGCACACCTGCCCTGCTGGGTCTGTAGCAGTTTGGTGCCCTTGGCTTCCCATTTCCTTAGGCCCCGCAGAGCACTGGCCGTACAGGCCAGTCTGGGGGTTGTTTAACTCGCACACAATGTTCCAAGCTCCCCGTCTTCACTAGCCCTCCTCACCCATCGTCATACGCTGCTGCACGGTTCGGCAGGGCTACCTACCCTCAGAGAGCTCCTGAAGTTGGGGTTGGCTTAGGAGCTGAGAGCACCCACTTCCTGGCTGAAAGCCACCCAACCTGGACACCTGTCTAACTCAAAAGCCTTCCTAGAAAACAGCTTTAAATAGTATTTGCTAATCAGGACTGTATTAGCATAAATTTGCCTTAATGGGGAAGAATGTATCAGGTGGGAAGCTATTAAGTGGAATGAAACCAGGTGTTAAAATAGCCGTGTTTTTCTAATGTCTCATCCTTTAATACCTAAGTCCAGAAATACCCAGTGCTCTACTTGGCGTTGATGAATCTGAGAAATTCTGATTCATAAGAAACTTCAGTGCTTTGCACATTTTCATGCTGCCTTGAAAAAGAGGTGTATATAAAACTTTGCAGGAAATGGGATTTCAGTAAATGTTCCCAAAACTCAGCTCTTAGAAGTTGTCAGCCAAAACTGGAGCTTGGACAGCTCTGGGAATCAGATAATGTGGTACCTGCCATCCTTGACTGGTAGAGAATGGCAGAAGCTGAAAAGTTCATTTCTATTATAAGCTTGAGGTATTTAAGACATTTTAAGCTATGAACCAGCTACCCTGCCCACCCTTTGTAGTCGGTTTTGAGAAACAGACCCTGCAGAAGGAGATTGATCTCGTCCCAGATGGGTATTGGAGGCCAGTGAGATGAATTACCAGCTGTAAGTGCCTCAGAGGGGGGACATGAATCACTCTGGAGCTGTTTGTGTCTCCCCGCTGACTGTCAAGGGTAGAGAGGGTAACTGCCTTGTACCTGGGTGTACGGAAGTCAGTCATTTATGAAATGAATTCTCAGCTTTTCAGCAATGTATTTTGTGTAGGGAAATCTCTGCCCAGCTCTAGAGCCAGTGTCTGCCGTCAAAAGAAGAATGGAAGAACTGCTAGTTTTAAGTTTCAAGTATTGGAGTCTACAGCTGCACCAGCAGTTTCTGTTGTTTTTCTTCTTTATTAAAAAGAAAAATGAAATGAAACACACACATGAAATCCACAAATGAATTCCACAAAGTGTTGTAAAATACAACATTTTTTACCAAAAAAAAGAACAAGTCTGTGAAAGTCAAAATATTTGGCATGAGTTTTCATAGCTAAGTTTTAGTTCTGCTCCAATGAACCTTTTAATACTCACATACATAATAATGTTAACATAATACTTATATTAACATTTATATTAATTTGTAATTTACAAAAATTCAGTCACACTATACAACATGTATTTATACTGTACAAAGATCTCCTTATGTGATACAAAACCAGTAGGGGCAAGACTGCTAAGGCAACGTGCATAGGAGTGACAGAAGTATGTATCGTCTTTCCTCGAACTGGTATTGGATGGTAGACAACATTGCATGGTCGCTTAACGTTGAAATGGCGAGTTGGTCTGTAACCATCCTGCAGTTGCCCCAAGAGCAGAATGAGCTGGGTGTTCTTGGAGCTTCAGCACCTACAAATGTCCCGTGTAGCAAACAGGAGTAGTGTCATAACTCGGAAGGTTACAAATCACTAAATAAAGCGAGACGGTGTTTTAAATGTCTTCATGCTTCTGCATGCCAACTGGAGACATGAAATACTAGGAGTAATACATTTTTCTTCCAGTTTCTTGGTTCTCTCTGTATATTACTTTCAACACACGCAGACTGAGCCCCGATGTTAAATGAAATCAGATGTTATGGCACCACAGATTAAACAGACTAATTCCTGTAAGTGTAGAGCATTTGAAACATCCTGAAATCTAAAGACTGGGGTTTGTTTGCATCTCTGAAAATTAGAACTTAAATTCTTAAATCTAGAAGGGATCTGGGCCTTTTCTGAAGTGACATTGTCTAGTGACATTCCAGCACATGGTGACACATCACAAGCAATCTTGTTTCCTGAAAGTTACTAGTAAATCTGGGCTGTAATCATAATTACCAATAAGTACCAGGCAGGTAACTATACATTAAGTAGATGAATGCAAACGACTACATACATTTCAATGAGCTTTGCTGTCAGTCGAATATTGTGTAAGTGCAGATAATACGAGTGTATACACTTCTCTCTTAAACTACCGCCTAACATGTTTTTGCAAGAACAGTCTTGGGATATGTGAGCTCTTCTCAGTGGTGACCAGTGACAGGACAAGGGGTAATGGGCACAAATTAAAACCCATGAAGTTCCACCTCCATGTGAGGAAGAACTTCTTTCCTGTGTGGGTGACAGAGCCCTGGCACAGGCTGCCCAGAGAGGCTGTGGAGTCTCCTTCTCTGGAGATCTTCCAAACCCACATGGATGCCACCCTGTGCCACGTGCTCTGGGTGTCCCTGCTGGAGCAGGGGGTTGGACTAGATGAGCTCTAGGGGTTCCTGCCAACCTCAGCCATCCTGTGAGTCTGCAATGTATCGGGCCACTATATTCAAGTGTGGACTATAGCACAGAATGGTGTAGGAGGAGCAGAACGTCAGGAGGTTCCATATGGTTCTGATAGAAGCATGGAGGAGATCTTAAAATTGAAATGCTTAGCACTTTCCAAGCTCATGGTGTATTCTGAGCTATTTAAAGCTGTGTATATGTTTTAGCCAGATTCATTTTAGCTTATCTCATTTTAAGACTGGGCTCTTTGAACAGAAACTCAAAGAAGGGAGTCTTGGAGGGAGCTCTGTGACTCATGCATTTGGCTCGCACAGGCTTCGAGAATGAGGATACCAGCCTTAGGTGTCAGCAGTGGCTGGCAGCTAGCCAGGAAGAGGGGCAATAATCAGATGTGAAATCAGTTGCAAAACCACAAAGTTAAAAGATTAGGGAAGAACATGAAAATAAAATATAAAATGAGAATGCTGAGCTCCATTGCAAACAAGCGTTTCCTTCTTCGCAACATCTCTGTGTTAAATGTGGCTCCTTTGCTGCTCTGCTGTTTCCTCTCCATGTCCTGATGTGTGGCTCAGGCTGCTCCGTGCCTGGCATGTTTGTCTGCACAAATCCAGGCCCAGATAGATAGATAATGTCATCTAATAAAAGAGAAAAATTAAGATCGCAGAGTCTGTGCTTTTATTGCTGCAGCATCTTTGATATCAAAATTCTGCTCGCAACAAAGATTTTCTAAAAGCAGTGTTATTTTGATTGGGTAAAAATAGCCTTCTGATTCCAGGAAGTATATTGAATTTTCTCTTTTATGGTTTAATGATTTGCTCTTATGACAGATTTTAATTAATCTGAGGAGTCCATGCTGAATGTTCTGGCAAATATAATCAGCCCTGGAGTGTTTTTGCACTCCCCAAAGGCACATTGTTTCTATATTTATTTCATTCAGATGTTTTATATGGGCCCATATTTCTCTTCCTTGAAGAAAAGTGCACCTTTCTGCCAAATATATTGGAAGCCACGTTTAATTTACCATTATGAAATGGTCTTTTTACTTAGGAAGTCAAAGGGAAAAGTTAGAGAACAACAAGTCCAGATAGCTAATGGGGGTAGAGGTTAGGGAAGGAAGAGGAAAAGGTCAATCATATGAAAATCACAGGACAGATGTAGAAGAGAGTTTACAGTCAAATGAAAGACTTATAAAGTCATATATAATCTGTCTCATTTCTAAAAATGAACTACATGATGTCCATATGTTTGACTTCAAGATCTGCTTTCCATAACTCATTTCTGCCTTGCTCCTGAATCTCCCCTTTGTGTGCTGCAATGCCACTATCTGCCAGAATAGTCTAAGTGCTCTGGAGTGTGGGCAGCTCATCTGTCTGCAAACTCTCGTCCCGTGCAGAGACCCACTTTGCCCTGTGGGTCTCTAGGGGAGGGATCTGTCTTTGGGAAGGAAAGAAGCGTGTTATAATAAGTGTACTAGTTATATGGAAGATCATTTTTTAACAAACACTACACTTTTTAAAATTTTCACTACCTAGTACTGTGAAACCTTTTCAGAAAGTGCAGTTCAGAGCCTGTTTCATCAGTGTGTTATACACTGATTTTAGTCATTGCATGTGATGGGGTTTGTACCTTTCCTGCTGGGGAGAGGCAAGGAAAAACCTGAGTGATGTTGTCGGGGCTCTGGTTTCACGCTGGTAGCTTCACTGCATTGCCGAGCCCTGCAGATACGTGCAGAGACCTTCCTCCACTGGGCCAAGTACAGGAAAGATGAGGAACATGACGAGTGTTGGAATAAAGTGGCTCTCTTCGTGGGATGGTTGAATACTTTGTGCATCAGGATCATTTAGACCCATTTAAGTGTTGTTTCGTTAATGCAGCACATTTAATAATAGCCTAGCGCTAGGCAGGGCTCTGTGAAGGGTAATTTGCACTGGGCAGTGTTGCCCTCACGCCTCTGAGGACAGGCCATCCCCTGTGAATTCTCAAGCCAAATGACATACCCAAGTGCAGGCACTGTCTCCAAGTGTTCCCAGTGCCATGTAGTCTGATCGGCATCGTCTTTAACATAAACGTTTGGAGCATTTATGTCTGTGGCAGCTGCGCAATGCCACAAAAGGCTTCTTGTATCCTCCTCATTCTGCAGTGAAAACGGCTGTATCGTCAGCAAGAGCCTCTTAGTAGGCTGATATTTTGTAACGTGGCGCAACAATTGCTAACATGAGAGGAGTGATGTGCATGCTTTGAAGTAGGGCTTCTGAAGCCACCCACAAGACAGAGCTCTGTGAGCGACACGGGGCTCCCTCTGCTTGCAGCTCAGTGACTCTGGCTGTGCCTACATAATCGAGGGCCAAATTTCCCTGGGTGTTACAGCAAAACTGAAACTTATTCATCTCCGTGTTGTACAAGTTCCTTTTATTCTCTGTGACTTTTTCTCTTTGCATTTCAAAGCTGAAGACCGGGTTTCATGGCCTTTAAGCTGCTGCTTTCAAAGGTGACACAGATTAACTGAGCTCTTGAAGCAGCTCTCTAATTTCAGAGTGCTTTGCATGACATTGATGGTGTCCTTTAGAACTACAATACTGAGTCATTTCACCTTTCCTGTGGCACACATTCCCATAACCTCTTTGTGTCATGTAAAAGGAGAGAAAATGTAATTTCCCACTGCTATTTCGGACTGAGCTTACACTGATACCAGTTGCATAACCAGTCTCAGTTCTGCACCACGCAATATCATCGATGAGCAGACTACTCAACACTTACGTACTGCGGGTTTTCTTGTACTTTCCTGCGATGTCTCTAGTTGCGGTCAGCAATAGGATGAACTGGGTCTGCTCCAATTTTGGCAGCCCCGGGTCTGGCTTTGATCAAGTCATTCCACATCTAATGGCTCCATTTCCCCATCTGTAAAATGAGAATAATGTACTGACCTGCTTTTTAAAAGTGATTTCAGGTTTATGGATGTGAAGTGCTACTAAAGGACAAGTTGTTACTAATTCGTGTGTCCCTGGAGCTCAGAGTAAAGTGAAGGCATCTGTCGTGTGCTCTTTATTCCTGTCTGAAGTACCTATCTGCTTTGTATATATTTTTAGAAGATTCTATGTATTTTGAGGTTCAAGGAAGTTATTCCTGCACTTGAGTCACTTTGTTGACCCCTAAAGGCATCAAGCTGTTTCAAAGAGAGGAGTCCTCCTTGCATGACTCATGCTGCAATGAGAGCTCCCCAAAACAGGCACCCAAGCGGTGGGGTGAGCAGGTTCTTCCCCTTCCAGCCCGATCCCACTTCTGGCTGAGACTAAAATACCCGCTGTGCCATAGACTCCATATCTCCTCAGTTGAAAACAAATACTCTTTATGTACCTAACTCACCAACCAGTTTGGGGGAATTAGCTAGAAACCAGCCTGATGAATAATTCCAAATTGTTCTGACTTTGAGAAATACTGTAAGAACAAGAAGAGAGAAGAACTTATTAGTATGAGAACTAACAGAAAGCAAAAGGAGGGCAGGGTGAGGCGCGCTTGCAGGGGTGGTTTCCAGCTGAGGGGTGCCCGGTACGTGAGGGTAGAGTGAGTGGGGCAGCACCTGCAGTGGGTGCCAAGCCCATGTTAACTGCGTGGTTTATGTACGTGGACATTTAGTTGGCTCTTTCAGTCCTAAAACTATCATTTTTTATCTGAAACCAGAATCAAAAGGACAGGTTTCTGCTGTGGAAAATCCTTTTTAGTAAAATCAATGCAGAGAATAATTCATTAATAATCTTGGCTTTTATTGATACAAATGTGGGTGGAGGAAAATATCAAAAATATATCGAATGAAATCTCTGGCTAGTTAAACTGGAAGCTTTATTCATAGTGAAGGGTTGGTGAGAAGAGTCCTAATCTTTTCCTTTAAATGTTCAGAGATAAATAATTACAGATGCAATTGGTTTGAATCAAAAGCTTTAGTATAAACACTGACAAAAATACTCCGTGAGAGGCAAGTGTTTGACAAGCACATATGCTTGCTCATTATTAGGGAAGACCATAATAAATTGAAGTTAAGAAGTAGAGTCTTTCCTATTTCAGCTAAGCTGATTTTAATGTTAATAAAGACCTGAGAAAAATAAGTAGGAAGGGTAAACTGAGAGAAAATACTGAGTATTAAAGAAAAAGAACTGCTATAAAGTGGGTAAAAGAGCCCAAGGTGTTGCACAGGCATTGAGGAGCTGCTGCTTCTGAGAATGGGTTTTATTCCAGTCACATGCAGAGATTCTTGTTCTGAGAAAAACATGTAAGAGCCCAGCAAGGATCCACACCCTGCAGACGCTTTGAACGTGACATAAGTAATTCAGCATGTTAGAATCATGGTCTTATCTGACGTGTCCGAGAGGCCGCTTGCCTGGGGACAGTGTCTGCTCGTTTCCCGTCAGTGCCAATGGTACCAGGCAGAGCTCCGTAGCCTCCTCTCCGGAACGTCTTTCCCTGTGTGGCCTTTGGGAGAGTCCAGGTACGGGGCTTTTCCTGACACGTGTCCCGGTGCTCTATGAAATGGCCTGAAGATGCTGCTCTTAGAGAGTGTGAAACAGGCTCTTTCTTCACAAACAGGTCAATGCTCACGCAGCTGAACTGATCTGAGCTCTCTGACGCCTCGGGTTGCGCAAACCCTCCTTGACTTTGCTTGTCAATTTGTCACAATGGCCAAGGTGCTTGTGCTCACCAGGGAGACTTCATATATTTCAGCCTGCATTGTCTCATATGTACAATGAAAAATAATTTTTTTTCTTACAATTTGGACTAGTTATTTCTCAAAAATTCTGCTGATATTGGTTTCTTGCTTGAGGAGAAAAGGTCAACCCACACTAATGGAAAAAGCAACCCTTGGTACCATGAACCCGGAGCAACAGTGTTAGCAGCCCAGAGCAGAAAAAAGGACATCTGTGCTCTGGTATCTTCTCCATCTGGCACACAGCATCCTACTTTCTTTGCTTATTTAAAAATGCTCTCAGCTATCATCGAGAGAACCTGTGTAGTTCTTTATAGCCATAAAATGTGAATATATTGCATCTGAGTTGAGTCTTACTCACCAGCAAACGTATTAAGGAGTGTTTGTAGGGAGAGGGGGTGTGTGCAAAGCACATTTCCAAAGAAAAAATTAGTCCCTATTATCCTCTTCAGTCCCCAAATCCTACATCTTGCAGTAGCTGGTATGTCATACCAGGAGTCAACTCCACTATAATGAAGTAATTTACACAGCCATTCTTATTCTTTCTTGTTCTTCTAGTTTTTCCTGTGTTCTTGAAAATGCTCCAGCTGCAACACGCATGTAGTTCATATGACTAAGCCTTCTGAGCTCTGATGCTCTCAAACCAAGAAAATGCTCATTACTGACTGCTAGGCTCAATGTCTCTCCCAAATTCTTTCCGTGGCTTCCTGGTGATGCAAAGGAAGCGCTTTGTGACCACTGCAGAACTGCCTCCCTTCTCCAGAGAGCCCGGGGTGCCCGCTGGGCTGCACCAACGCAAAGGGCTGAGGCGGGAGCCTGAGCCGGGTGGGAGAGCTCTAGCCTGTGTTTCACCAGGAACTGCTTTGTAACCTCATGGGAGGCAACATACTCTGCAGACCAGGGAGAAACCAAGAATGACACGCTCCTACAGCCTCCGGCTTTCTGGCACGGGCAATTAGAGAGCAGGGTAGAGATCATGGCAATTAGATGCTGTTTGCGTTAGAATTTCAGGTGGAGATAAAGGTGGTAGAAGCAGAACGTGTGAACAGGATCAAATAAGTGTAAGGTTTCATCTGCAAGTGTAAATTTTGAAAACTGAACTAAGGAAAAGACTGATTAATTCACAGAGATTTATCCACTAAGAAATACAGCTGCATCTGACAACATTTCAAATTTTATTCTCCGATTACTTTCAAAGTGCAATGACATTGTTATTACAAATGATAAATATGCAACAAGCCTCTTGTAGCTTCAGTTGAATGTCTGCAGGGAGAAAAAAAGATCTTTGGGCACGTTGGATTCAGTCTCACTTCTATTACAACCAGGAGAAACATACAGTTGATCATGTCTCTTGTATCTTAAATTTATTCTCTGTATTGCTTTCTTTAATGATGTTTATCATTTTATTGACTACATTTCTCTGATTAGGAAAAGTTAGAAGTCCTTTTGACCAATCAGAGCATCAAAAAATAAACTAGGAGAAATTGTTGCAAAGGAGATGTTGACCAAATGTCTCATTAAATGTTTTCCATGGTGATTTATTAGTTCTGTTCCTTGCTGATTTGTTTTGTATATGAGATATGACCTGTTTGAAGAACATGGGATCCTGAAAGAGACTATATTGTAAAATCACTTATGATTCACCTGTTACAATCATGGTAACATCTAATAGGGAGCGAGAGAGAAAACTATCCCACATACGTCTATTTTGAGGGAGTTTTTGCCAAAGCACCGGGTGATATTTCCATTGTATGAAAGATAGTGGACTAGACGGATGTGGGTGTGTGCCAAACAGGTAACGTGTTTTATACAATTTGACATGTCCCATCAGGATTCCTCTTCCGTGCAAAAAATGTGCATTTGGTAAATGACTTTTCAGCAGTTTTGATGAGATACTGGTATTGCCTTTTTACTCAGTGTTGATTTGCTTTTCATCTTTCATTTTCATTTTTATAAATTATATAGAATACATATAAACTAATCAAATACTAGAAATTATTAGCTGTTTTTGACTAATGTAAAATATTTCCTATATCTATCAAGTTTTGATACATTATGAAATGGCTTCATGAAATGCCAGCCTCCCACACAGTGATGAAATCTGCAAATATTTCTGTAACAGGCACACACATGCGAGCAAGGATATGCAAAAACATGCAGATATTCACATTCTAGAAATGGTTGCAATTTTCAATTTCATCTCTGTGTGGGAAGCTGCTATTGAAATAATTGCTTTCCATGGAGAGGAGCAATATACACATTTTGTCTTGCTGAGGAAGAGCAGATGACAAGTAGCAAATGCAGGAAGTCCAGACTGCTGCCTGTACTTTGCCTGAGAGCACTCAAGGAGGCTAAAGGATGCCCTGAGCTTAGCAGCCTGCAGCCTCTATCTGCCCCAAGGGCGGAAACTTGTTCTTTATGGGCAGTTCGTGATCCACTGCACTGCTCATGCACTAAGTAAAAGCAACCACCACCTGCCAATCAGCACCAGCAAACTTGGAGACATTAGTGATCTAATGGCTCAAGTCCCCAGTATGTTAAGTCCCGCACAGAATTCAAGGTAAAATCTAGGCCTCTTGTGCTGGCATCTGGCAGAGCAGGGTTTTCGCTCTGAAACTGGCTCTGGTGAAGAAACTTTCTTGGAGACAGCTTAAAATGAAGAAAAAAAAAAAAAAAAAAGAAGAAGAAGGAAAAGCTAGCGAGTCCACATCAGTTTTTATGTGCCTGGTTATTGCAGTACAGAAGAGCAGTTGGAGAGGGTTCTATGAACTACAGAGTCAGACAGCAGTTATCTCCTCTGCTCAGGGATAACAAGGCAAATCCATGCTTTCCAGGGGCCTAAAATAACACGAACAAATTCATTAGTGCCGCTGCGCTCTCAGGGGCCTGTTTCGAGCACGCTCGGAAGTGAGATAACCCCTTTCTCCCCTCTCGCTGAAAGGAAAAGCAGTCGCACTGCTGTGACGAGGAGAACCCAGGAGCCACATAAACACATGTCAGAGGACACAAAATAGGAATAAAAATTGCAACTTTTTTCATACTATGACATCAAAGAAATGAGGAAGTTTTCCCTTTTTCATTATTATTTTTTCTTCGGAACAAACCATTTGATCTTCAAAGTAGAAACCATGGATTTCTCCCAGGCAAGCTGAGAAGGCACCTACCTCTAACAGATGACCTAAGTGACTTGGTTTGGGACTGCAGCTGCCCTGTCTCAATTTTGATTTGACTGTCAACATCCTCACATGAAACATAATACAAAAAAAATTCAAGAATTCCTACCGAGCAAGGAAGGAAAGGGAGAAACAGCCAAAATATGTGATGGATTGGATGGTGTGAGGTACCCCATTACTGCTCTCAAGTGAACTAAGGGTATGTATCCAATAATGACTTCAGGGAGGGCAGAAAATAAAAGCAGGATTAAATAATGTATAATTAACAATAAAAGGGCTGTATCGGCCATTACCTAGAAGATGGTGTCAGCCTATGCCACAGGATGCAGCAATATGCCTGCCAAACCACATATTCTCCTGTCATTGTAAGGAAATGTCTGAAAAAAAGTCTGTCTCAGGTCGCACATACATACTGTAAATCAGGCAAGTGAAAGCCCTTGGGGGGAAATAAAAGGCAAAAAATGTGATGTTCCCTAACTAAGTTGCATTCCCCCATCTGTGCTGGAGGGGACAGTGCAGTTTTCCCCAGCTTTCAGACAGAAGCCGTAAACACCCAGCGCTTTGTTCTTTAACCTCTTGGGGGGAAGTCACGTTCACTAAGTGCTTGCGGAGAATATTCGGGTTTTTTCTTGTCTACCAGTTTTATATGTACATTGGCTGCCTCTCTTCTGACAGCACATCACATGAAAATGGCTCTGTGTTACTTTGACATGCTTCACCCTCTCCTTATTAGACAAAAATTGCAATTCCTGGGCTTGAAATAGGTGGTATCATCCAATTATAAATACACCCAGTGCTACCTTCTCAGCTTTGTGACAGTTTAAGTTGGGAGGTAAATAGAGAGAAGGGTTAAATCTTAGTTCCAGTCGTCTTCCTCTGGCTTTAAGGGAAGGTGCTGGCGTCGGCCGGACCTCCCGGTCCCCAGCACAAGCTGTGGGCACCACAAAGTTGGCCCGCCTAACGGCCTGTCATCGTCTAATGGCTAAGATAGCTATTTAGGCTGCCTTAAAATTAATGGAGAGGAGACACTTCAAACTTCCTCCCATTCACCATTTGTAATGTAAATTCATGCGCCCACCCCACGAGGGACCCCTTTCTGGAGGCGCTTCGCTCCCCTGCTGCTGCTGCTGAGGCAGGTGCAGAGGACCAGAGCAGTCGCTTCATTCCTACGCAGATGATTAGGAGAGAGGCCTAGTGTAAATAATGCTTCAAAATCTGGCTTCTAGATTCTTCTTCTTAACTTCTAGTTAATTTCATAGATCACCTAACTTGGGCAGAGACTAATCTTTTAAAATGATGAGTGCGTTTTGGTGGCCAGGTATGTCAGCTTTACTATGGATGAATTTGTTAAATAAGGAACTTGGAGATCTTCTGTAAACACTCTCCTCACCCCAATAAATGCAACACTAAAACATGTAAATTTTTACAGGCTCGAGACTATAGCTGCCTGGGGGACTTCTAATCCCTGGAAAGTGCATGTCACAATCTTACTGCCATAAGCTTTAACTGGAGCTTCTGAGATTCTGTAAAGGAAAAAAAAAGAAAAAAGAAATCATCCTTTCTCACACAAAAGAAAAATGCAGAGAGATACTGAATATTTCCAAAGAAAATGCATATGGCATCAGCTTGGCTGCCAAAGGGTAGGTGGCTAATGGGAAGGGGAGAAAAGTTTCCATTAATTCAGTTCTGGCAGGTTCTGTGAAAAGCAGTTGCTAGGTAGAAAGAGAGGTCCAAACCCAGCTCCCAGGGAGGAAGGGCAGGCAGTGCCATCCTTGCGTGCTCAGCGCGTGCTCGGCGCTTCGCGTTAGCCAAAGCATCTCGTCTCTTGCCCCATGGAGAGAACTTCAATCCGCAAGGAGATACGGAGGAAGAAACTGGATCTGCAGCAGATACAAGACTTTGACAGGGAACAAAAATTCATTAGTTTCACTGTTCACAGAACTTGTTTTAAATAGAGCTGTCTCTCAGGCTTTGCCAAACTGTAATTTCATAATCATGCTGCTATTCCTAGTGTTCCACCCTTTCCGCAAAAAAAATCTTAGGATGATTACACATTTCCACCCCCCTTCCAGCAACTACTCAGAAGTAGCAGGGAACACTGGCACACTAATATTAGAACAGAGATTGCACGGCTCAGCTGGTGTGATAGCAAGTCCTGACCTTCGGCTAACCAAAGGTGTTTCTATATTGCATGTTCTAAAAGCATGAGATCTGACACAAATTCTCAAGTTTTCAGATCACCATCAGCACGAAGTACATTCTAAAACCATTAACTTATGCTTTGATGATATGCTTGGAAGAGCTTGTGATTCAGAGCCAATTGCAAAAACAAACAAACAAACAAAAACCCCTAATTTCTAAATCCTCCTCTCTTGCAAATTAATTCACTGTCTTGCTAACTTCTTGATACTTGCTTCAAAATGAAGTATCTTGGTCTCTTTCAAAAGACAAAAACAAGTAATTAGCACAGAAGAAGATTCGTTACTACACACCATTGGAATCTACGATCATTTATTGCAATCAATTGAAAGAGCAGTAATGTTTTCTCATAAAAACACCTTAGGTTTTCTAGGGCTTGCAAATCCCACAGAAATTTATAAGAGGATTCTATACTTCATAACAAACATCTGCTGCGATACAAGGTAATTTTACTCTGATTCAGCTATACAATAAAATCTTCCATTTTAACTGTCTTGGTAAAATTAGCACTGAAATATATACTTTGCAAACAATGTAATATACAGTAAACATTTTCTTTGACCATAGCGTGCAACTTTATGGGTTTTGTAGTAAGGTAATCACAGAACAATTCTTTCAAATAATAAAGACTTCATAATTTTAATAATTATAGATTATTTGGGCCTTGTTTGTAGGGAAGCCAGGGCTTCTCTTTCTGGTAAATGCTGGATCGCTGGAGCACGGCTTGTTGATGCTCTCTGTGTGGACGTTACACTCATCGTTTACCCAGATGTTCAGTTTTCCACCTCGCATTGACACGTCCTCCACCCCATGAAGCAAATGCGTGGCGATGGCTGCAGACACTGGGGTCTGAGTAGGTTCTGAGGCTCCAGCTCTGACCTCGGCTTCTTGGGCACCTGCCCCTGGGCACCGCATGTTCACATGGGTGCCACAAACGCCGCCTCATCTCCCGAGAGAAGCAGCTCGAGGCGCTCGCTGGGGCCGGGGCTGCGGCAGCGCCCGGGCCCGGGGCGGCCCGAGAGCCAGCGGCTGCCTGGACCCCGCGTGCGCGGGACTCGCTGCTACCCCAAGGCGCTCAGGACACACAGGGAGGAGGCAGCAGCCACCAGGGGATGCTGAGGGGGGGGGACACCGCGGGGCAGGACGCGGGCTGCTGCACAGACCCCACCGCGGTGCCAACGCCATAGCAGATCCAGCCCCAGCTCACAGCGGGAGGCTGGAGGTAAACACTTGGAAAGCGAAATAACCGCAGGTAAAGGAGAACAGGTCTTCTCAGGATGGCCCAAAACATTCAATTCTGCCACCACAGAGGGCAGGAGTAAAAACCCATCTGTGATGAAGGTGGCAATGAGAACGGAAAACCAAGATTGTCAAAGAGGGTAACTAGAAAAACGGAGCACGTGCTGGTAAATAGGAACCCTGGTAACACATCATGCAACAATCCAGGGATAAGGGGGAAACGAAATTTAGATTTCAGAAATAAGAAAGTTACAGTAGTGCTATAGTCTCCTCTTGATGAACCACCAAGATGTCAAGCCTGTGAATAATGATGCAGAAAAGGCAAGTTTATGATTAAAATTTCTGCTTTGTACTCTGAAGTAGGTGGTAAGTATATTTAATGCTGAGGCATTTTCTAACCCTCTGGCATCTAAGGAGGAGCCAATGCAATACTAAAAATAAACATTTTAATAAACAATATACATGAAGGTTTACAGAGAGCTGACCCAGTATATTTTAGGTAGCTGACAGTTTCAATAAATCCTGGAAAATGGTTACTGCTGTACTAAAGAAGGGCAAATAGGATATGTCAGGTAATGCAGCTTAATTTTCTAACATCCAAACATTAATGCAGAATTTAAATTTACAAAAAGAATTAAAGGCCTGAAATGCAAATTCTGCTAGTCACCAATCTTTTACAAAGAAAGTGGGTTTTAACAAACCTCATTTTACTCTTTAATGAGATATTTGGTTCATAAACCGGACTGCACAGCTACTTGATTTTTCATAGAATCACAGAATGGTTGAAGTTGGAAGGGACCTCTAGAAATCACCTAGTCCAACCGCTTGCTCCAGCAGGGACATCCAGAGCACATGGCACAGGGCTGCGTCCAGGCGGGTTGTGAAGATCTCCAGAGAAGGAGACTCCACAACCTTTCTGGGCAGCCTATTCCAGTGCTCGGTCACCCTCACTGTCAGGAAATTTTTCCTTAAGTTCCTGTGGAACTTTTGGTGCTTCAGTTTCTGGACGTTTCCTCTAGTTCTGTCGGTGGCCACCAGTGAAAGGTGGTGGAAGGTGGTTGGGGAAGGGAGCAGCGCCTGCCATCATGGCAGAAGGCAGCATCGCCAGCGAGTGGTAACTTGTGGAGAGTGACCCCGGCGTCCTCATCGAGCTCACCTAGGGCTTTGGTTGCAGAGGAGCGCAGGTTGAAGAAATATGGAGTTTGGAGCCAGAGAACTCTGAAAAATGGAAACCAGTACACGGGTTGATTTTCCTCTTCAAATGGGAGCCTGGAGAAGAACTAGCAGGTTTTGCTGTTGAGGATTCAAGACTGGACACATTGTTTTTAGGTAATAAATAATGCTTGTGCTACTCAAGCTCTTACTCAAGTAAGCGTGCTATTAAATTGCCATCCATCTAGAAGAGACTCTGTCAGAGTTTAAATAATTTTCACGAAGTTTTGATGTTGCGATGAAAGGTTTGGCACTAAGCAACTCAGAAGTAATCTGTCAAGTTCACAACAGTTTTGCCAGGCAGCAGATTTTTGTAGGGTATCATGTCAGCAAGTCATCTTAACTCCCAACTAGCACGGTAGCACATCAGTAAAGCCCACGTTCAGCAACCTGAGACACCTCAGAAAGAAGCCCTGCTCACAAGAAGGGTGGGTTTCAGGGGGGTTTTACAGACATCTGCAACAAGACTGATAGACTTTAATGCTTTGACAAAATTTTGCAAAAGGCCAAGGCGAGCGAAGCGGGACATTCTTACACAGCGCCAGGGTAATGCTGAGCAGTACAAATCACGGTGTAAAGCTGCCTTTCATCAGGTAGCAAAAGGCTGAATTATCCATGTAGGAAAAAAGATACAGAGTAGGCCACAAAATCTGAGACTGTCCTGTGCTCTCGGTTTATTCAGGTTTAATGCCCACTGTGGTGCTACAGCAAAACAGTTCATAGAAGCTGTGAATATTTAAGCAGGAGAATGCTAAGAATGAAGGGGATGGAAAAAAAAATCCGCAAAACAGTAGGAAAGAGGCACTATTGGAAGAAAAGAGTGAAAGACAAGAAAAGATCAGATTATTTAGTCTACCAAAAAGAATTTGCACAGCAAATAAGTTTGGAGCATCAGTATGCTCATTAACTCAGTGAGAAGACATGATGAGAATGGTTGAAGTTGCACAGATTAAAGTTAGGAAAGTGGCACAGTTTTGGTGGTATCTTCCCACAGTTGATTAGTAACCACAAAAGTGGTGGGTTTGCAGTCTCCAGAATTATTCACTATGTAAGTTGTCGAATGAAGAACTGAGCTGGCTTTGACTGAAAGATATTTAGTTCCATGCCAGATAACTGAGTGAAGTTTAAGACCTGCAATATAAAGATTATCCAGTGTAACAGGCCTTTTTTGACAGTGAGGTATCGGGAAAAAAATGAACAGTTTGCTCGGTAAAAACTGTAAAGAAAATCTGCCCCACTGTACAAAAGACGGGGCGGATGGGTCTTCACTGGGGCGTCTTTCACCACTGTGCTGTACATCAGCGAAGGGCTGATCTTCTCCTCGGAGGCAGCTACGATTTTGATGAATGTTACACAGGTTTATGAACTGCAAAGCTCTTTCAGCATTTAAGACATGACATAATTTTTTAATTACATAAAAAAAAATCCTAGCCCTTATATATCTCAATAATATCCTCACTATGAATTTTCACATCACTAAGATTCCAAAAGGGACAAGATCAGATGCATATGATACAAATAACAGCTCAAAAATGAGTTACCATAGCATATTTATTTACATAATATATCTCTCAGAAAATTCACCACAATCATTCATAATGTGAAGGAAAATCTAGGTGATATTTGTCTACACATTATCTTTTTTCAACAGCTAAAAGTATTTTTTTAGCAATAGGTACATTTTTACATTAAAAGTCTATACAACGTCCTTTTCGTTCCCAGTCTCCATAACGTGTAGGTTCAGGGCCTTTAGGTCCACCCCTCTCTTTTGTAGTGGGATTGATTCCATCAGGAAATTCTAAAAGGAAAGGGAAAGCTTATTAAAATGCCTATAATATTGTCAAAATAAATATTTCACCATCTAAGATATTTGCTTCTCAGTTTTTTTTTTAACACAAAATCAATTATTTTTTATTTGTAGAGGCAATTTTGCGTTAACCATTTCCCAGAAAACAGCAGCAATTTCAGAGAGTTTTGTGGCTACAACCAGAAATTTATCACCACATTCAGTCATGCAAATAAAAAAGCCACTCCATGCCCAAGGCATTAAAGCACCACAGTTTCCAGGGAATTCCTAGGGAGAATCTGCGTCACTTAGGCACACTATACATATGGTCACCACACCTAAAATATCAGCTCACTTGCAGGTTTTTTAGGGCTCTGATTTTGAACAGTCATGTACACAACTTTTAGTCAAGAGTCTATAGCCTTTATTCTTATATTAAAAAGAACTTTCCGTGCATGTTGTCTTTTTTTTTTTTTTTTTTCAGGAAACATAGAGGCTAGATGCTATGGTCAGAGGATGTCCTAACTAGACAAAGTCCTAACTAGACAAAATTAGAAATTTTACCTTTTAACCTAAGCCTGGTATGTAATTGTGATGCCATTTAAAGAGAGGGAGATTCTTTCTAAGTAAAATCCCAAAGGGATTTTCAAATCTCTTTGGGAGGCCACATGCTAAGCTTAAACGTGAGCTAGGGACAGATTCTCCTGTCCCCAGCACCCCACCCAGTTCATGCCACCTGCTTACATGCTATAGCTTCAGTCCCGAGCTCATGTAGCATCTTCACACTGATCCTTATCAGCACCCTGCTCAAGTACTGCCCCACACAGCGTCCTTGTTTAAGGTGCCCTTTCACCATAACCATGAGCGTTCAGCACTTGCTGAGGGTGGCTGCTAGGGCTCAGGAAAGCAGTGCATTTTTTGCAGGGGTTTTTCCAGCTCGCATCAGACTGCAGAGCAACTTGAGGAGCACCCTGCCCCACACATCCACTGGCTGGGCTGGTTCCCAGGGCCTCCCGGGCACACACACGACTCAGGGCTCCCTTCCTCGCGTCCCCACCTCAACAGTGGGGGAAACAGCCAGTAATGAGGAGTCGAAATTGAGAAAGACAAGAATGAGAATCCAACAGAGAGAAGGAGAAAGGAGGACAGTAATGGAGGGAGACTCACGTAGCTACAGGCAATACACCATGACATATTGGGATGTCTGTTTAAAAATTCACGTGGACCAGGACAGGAAATGTCAGTATTTGGGCACCTCTGGCCATATAAGGGACACAAATGCATCTAATATTATTTTGCACATAATCCCAATATTCAGTACTACTGATGTGTTGACAGTTGTTGCAAAAGCTCAAAAGATTTTTGCCTGATGGGAAATGTCCAGCTTAAACCTTTTATTTTTCCCCTAATAACTATCGATGATAAATTGCGCAGTTAGCAACCTAATGAATTACTGCTAGTGTCATATATATATAAAGAATACAAAGGCCAATATAAGCCAAAAGAAACACTGACTCTCACAAGAAATATAGAACAAAAGCAAAAAGTAAAAAATATTCATTTGTGTTAGGTGACGCAGTGATGGCACAGATTTTCTGGAGAACAAACATGGGAGGGATGTGGAGTTAAGCAGCTCTCTCTGCTTACACAGTAACTCCAAACATGAGTCAGTTCTGATGTGAGTCACAATCTGAAATGGGTTGTAACCATTTTGCAAATGATACTGTAATTTCACAGTCATTTTGCCATCTGTATATTCATAGTGATTTATCGATTATTAATAAGCTTGTCCCAGAGACCGCAAAATAAATATACTGGTAAATAAGCAGTAGAACAGTGCTGTGTAGTTAGGTATAAAGCAGATAAAACATGACTAGCACTTTTAATTAAGGAAAGACAGCTAAATAAAAAGGATTTGGTGCCTATCTGGTGCCTCAGTCTTGTGAGGTTCTCCAAATGAATCTCACAGAAGCCAAAGGACTGCAGCCCAAATAACAGGAGTTCACCAGATCTCTCCTTAAACTTAGCATCTGTTGTTGCTTTTCAAAAATCTACGTGCAAAGCTAAGAGGGACCCAACATGGAAATATCCCAAGGATCTGAAATCTTTGGAGGACTAAGAAACAGAACAAGCTTTTGCATCATAAAAAAAAGCAGTTGACTAACACTGTTTATACCTAACACACCAGCACGAGCTACACCAGCTACATAGGTATGAATCATGGAATGGTTTAGGTTGGAAGGCAGTTCTGGAGGACATCCAGCCCCATCCCTGCTTCAAAGCAAGCTTAGGGGTAGGTCAAGATGTCTGGGCAAATGTGAATGTCTCCAAGAACAGACATACCAAAAACTTTCTGGGCAATTTATTACAACGTTAGACCACACTTGCTTTGCAGATTTTTTTCCTTATACATCCCTTTCCGCAGCTTGTGACCACTGCCTCAACTCCTCAACTTTGTTTTTTTTTTCAGAACTGCTGAGCTTAGAAAGTGATTTTGTGAAGTGCTGAATGACTACCCTTTTTCTTAAACTTACCTCAGGGCAGCAGGATCTTTCCTTTAAAATATGGCTTTCAATTTTGGTAATACAGGACTTACTTTCCAGCGGTTCCCTCTCTGTATTGGACTCTTCTGGTTCATCAAACCGACCTACAGGTAACTTCGGTTTCTTAAGCGACCGCTTAACAGGCTGAGATCCTCCTTCTCCGCTAGAGCCGGTGCTGCGCAAAGAGCTGCAAAGCAGTGACGATCCTATCAAACAAATGTATATTTCTATCATAAAGGGGACAGTTTAATGGTGAAGCGATGTACCACTATTTAGAAAACCTCTGAAAATAAACTCACTGCAGAAACCAGCAAGTGGAGGACAGGAAAACAAATGCCAAATGTTAGTTTAAAATTACTCTCATGGACCCTTAAAAATCAGCAGATTCTCATTTTTGGCCCTAGAAACATATGCAGACACAACTGCAATAGATGTATAATTAGTTCTCAAAATCGGGATATTTTAAATTACTTGAACTATCTTCACTTTATCTTCTTGCATTTTAGATGCTAAAAAGTAATTATGCTAGCATAGAATAGGCCAGGACATTCTGTTTTCCTGGAGAAATCCTAACCTCCCCCAAGAAGCCTGCTGATTTCCAAGTCTTGGCTCATTTCCAAGAAAATGCTTCTGCTTTCCCAAAGAAAACTATCAAAAAATAGAGAATGCTGTTCCCTTAGTAACAGGTTTTCCAGAATGTTGGTTGAGACTAGTTGGGCTTCCTTTATGATGGTAAAATAATTAAGCTGGTCGTCAAAATCATAGACAAACTCAAAATTTGTGTAAATTTAAGTCCAATTATATAATTGCACAAGTGCTTTAATTAACAAAAATATAATTTTTCCTTTCCCTCTCAGGCTGATATTTCTGCATTTGGTTACAAAACCAAATGTCCACAGCAGCCATGAACTATCTTCTAAAACTATTTTAGCTGTGCATACGTGCTTAAAGCAGCTCTTACTTCTCTTAGGAAAGATGCAAATCCTTCTGGTAGAATCTGGCTCCAATTACTAAAAAAGAATTCCCATTTTACTTCGCTAAAGCGACAACCTTGGGAAACGCACTCAAGCAGCAGGGCCTTGACTCACCTGCACCAACCACCGACCCACCCGTATTCCCAGAATCTGCAGGCATCAGACAGCAGGTTCACTCCATGCATTAAGGGAAGAGACAAGCATGGTACATGATGCTCAACCAGGAGTTCCCAGAGCACAGTTTGTTTAAGCAGCTCCAGTTCATATTCGTGTTGTGTGTGCTGGGAATGGGCACTTGCCTGGACGCTCAGGGGACTGGAACATCAACCATCCTCTCTTTGAAACCAACCACTCAAACGGGCCTGGAAGGGCCCACACAGACCTACCATCTTCCCAGCTCCTACTACCTGCCATACATTGCATCAAACTATTTCAGGGATACTACATTCAGGCTTACAGATCTAGGATATCTAGGATCACAGGAAGCCTCAACTTTTGACAGAGAAGAAACTGTCCTGACCCGTAGCCCTACAGAATAGACTGAATTAGGTGAGTATTGAACAGACAGAAGTTTTTTTTTTTTTTTAATTAATTGGTTACTTTTTTACCTTTTTTTTCCCCCCCTACACCCAACTATTCTTCAATACTCCCATCCTTATGCACCCTCCAGCCTAGGCTCCTCCCTGAGGAAACCACCTGCCATTGCCCACACAGAGGGCACAGGCTGCTAACTTCCAGGGCCGCAGTGGGCCCTCTCTAGCCACCAAGCCGAACACCATTAAACTGCTGCCCAGTGCCCCACTCCTGCTTGGGGGTCCATGATAAACACGGAAAACCTTTAGTCTTGATCCCGAGGGATGACAACACACCACACGGTTGTGGTGTGTGGGCACACACTAACGTACGCGGTGCCAGCTTACAGCGTATGGGAACATAATATACAGCAATGGCAGTAGAGTATTATGCAGTAATGTTCCGAAGCAAGAAAAGCGGGAGGACAAGGAGCAAAGGCGATGAAGGGGAAGGGGTTGACAGTGACGGCGCCGCCTCCACCCCCACCCCAGGCATTCTCCGCCACCCCGCAGCGGGGCAGAGCGGGGAAAGGGAAAGCCCCACGGCCGCCGGCTCCCTCTCCCCTTCCCTCCCTCCCTCCCCCGCCCGCCTCTTACGCGCTGCCCCGGGCGCGCCCCGCAGCAGACGCACGGCCATGGCGGCGGCACCGCCTCCCTTCTCCGCCCCGCCCCGCCGCGCGCGCGCGCACGCGCACGCGC
>JAUBNY010000862.1:1451170-1470295 GCA_032275445.1 Crypturellus soui | reverse complement strand
CAGACGCACGGCCTGGGGGGCGGCCCCGCCTCCCTTCGCCGCCCCGCCCCGCGGCGCGCGCGCGCACGCCCACGCCCAACGGCCGCGGCGCCATCACGCGGGCCGGGGCCGGGGGCGGTTGGCCGTTGGCGGTGGCGGTTGGCCCCGCCCCGCGGGCGGGTGCTGAGGCCGTGGCGGGAGGCGCCTGTCGGGGCGGTCAGAGCGCGGGCTGACATGGGGGAGCCTCTCCCAGCCTCGAGGGGGCGGCGGCGAGCACGGCCTCCCGAAACCTGCGTGGGCGGAGGTTGGGGGCCGCGCTGCGTCCTGCGGCGGCGGAGTTTTTGGGCTTTCACCAAGGCAAATATTATACTCAGTATAAATCTAACCCTGGGCCAGAAAACAGCAGGTGCATTTAGTGCAACTCAGGAAGCCCTGGGAGTTGTTTTGAACCTGGAGACGTTTGGTTGTAGCTCCAGCTGACCTTGTTCTTCAGTAAAAACAACCCAGAAGTCCCTGTCCACAGATAGTAACTAAACCACAGAAAATAATTTTCATACATCTGAAGGGTTTAAGAAAGCAAATCGAGGTGGTATATTAATAACGGTGATGCTCCAGTGTGTTTATTGGACTGCATCTGGCAGTGCCTACACTGAAAGTGATTAAATTTAATTGACTGCCTTATGTGTGACATTTTCTCAAACAGCTTTTTATAATGTGGTTAATTGGAGATTAGGGATGGAAAGCAACGAAAAATCCTCCATGCTAAGAGCAAAATGCTGGGCTTCTATACTGGAGCCAGGAAGGGGGATTACTGGTGGCTCAAGCAGAAAAAATGCTCTTCTGCCCCAAAACAGCAACGACAAAAAAACTCTATGGCAAGTTGAAGAACTTGCCAACTATGTGGTCAATACAGTGGAAGCCAAAATGAATTCACTACCTTAAAAATATCCATACCAAATTGTCTGCAGATACCAGTTACTAGTAAGTTCTATTCCTTGACAGCTTAAGGCAAATGCAGAAGAAACATGCTCAAATACATCAATTCTCAAATGGCAAGAATGAAGTAACTAGGCAAGATTAATTAGAATTTACTCTTCCACCTAAAAAAATAAGCTGAGGTCCGCAAAACAGATTTCTTTCCCGTAGTCTTCCTTCCTTTTATTCATGTGAAAATGCAAAACTGACTTTTCACTCCTGAATAATGTATTGGTAGATCACGTGGCTGAGGAGATAGTGAATCTGAACAGAGTAAAAATGAACATACATATGCCACAGAATTTGCTATTTTGCAGTTAAGCACAGTATTTTCCTTTCTCTTCATGCTGTTAAATGATCACTTATTTCTTCACTCCTCACAAGAAGGAGTCAAACTATATTGTGCTCTACTTCATTTTACTGCTCTACAAAAACAGGGAGTAGAAGAGCGGGAGCAGAGACCTCCCCAGCAGCAGGTCAGCTGGGATGAGCCCTCTGCAGACCACCGCTGCAGCCACTGCCCCAGGGGCCGCGAGCCAAGGGGCTGGTCCTGCCCAAATCCTTCTTCTTTCCTCTCTGGCTTTCTGAAGATGACACCCATCTCGGCTGTGCATGTAAGATCCCTGGTACAAAGGGGATTTTGTGCCTGTAAGGTCTCCCTCAATGGGGAACTTCCCGGCCCTGCTGCCAAGTATGGCGCCTTCCACAACATAACATGAACCCTCTTCCCCAATTAGCAGCCATTTCCAGATCTATGAGATTAGAAAGTTTAATTTTGATAGAAGATTCAAACACAAACCAAGGAAATAATTTAGATACACTATGTACACACAAATGTTTAAGTACAGTAATTTCGTTTTACGCAATGTCCTCCTAGTAATACCATTGGGAGCTGTGTGAAATGACAGCAGCAGTGTAATGCCTTCTGGGGACCGGGGCTGGCAGCTTTCTAGAAGAACACTTATTTAGAGCTTCATTTCTGTCCCCATTCTATAAGCAGCACCTGAAGCAACGTATTTCTCTTTCAAGTGGCTGTGGGATGTTTTGCTCAGCACTATCATAAAAGGAGAGGTCACTGTCGCTACAGGAAAACGAAGCCCGGATTCAAGCAGAAGAGGGGAGGGAGCCGGAGCAGGTTATGACTCCTGACACAAGGAGCGGCCACTTACTGGGGCCCTAACAGCAGTCAAGTAGCACCACAAAGCCACGGCCCTGGCAGGGCCACCAGGCTGCCCTGGGCAATACAAAGTAGGGGGGAGAGAAGGAAGCCAAAGTTCTGTTAAATTTGGCCTGTCCTTGGAAAACTTGCTTCCAAATATCATATGCTTTCTTACAGCCTCATTGAGCAAACTGTGTTCAAGGCCGCTTAAATGCATGGGATCTGTGCTTAAAAAAAAGTTGTCTATACCTCATTTCTGCTGTGCTAATCACAAAAACATCATCTATGGTTTTTAGATGTTCAGAGACACAGCAATATAGACATTTTCCTATAGTGACAGAAATGTCTAAAAACTGAAGTGAATGTATTACGAGACACTTAACTTGATCACTATGAACCAAACAAAATAGCATTTTGTTGATTTAGCTCCCTATGCTGATATTACAAATTTAGCTACAAGCCAACTACTAGAATACTGTTAACCAAAGGACAGCTGAGATGTCAAAACATAATTTAATTATTTACAACATAGTAATATGGTCATAAAATAAAAATTATTAATAAAAATAGAGATTTTCAGAGTGGGAATGTATTTAAGATATTTTTCTGTCATTATAAGGACTTGCCTAATGCAACTCAATAATACAGTAATCTTTTTAGTGTGTACACTGCCAAACCATAGGTGCTTATCTGAAACTTGTAAGCTACAGCAAAAGAAATATATTACAAACCATATTAACAAACCATATCAAATGCAAGATTTCTTCATTATAAACTATTATTGCTATATTCATTTCAAATAATACAAAATATATAAAGCCTTCCCAGAATTTTGGTAATTAGCAGATTTCACTTTCTTTAATTGCTTCCATTAGTCATGTGCTCATTTTATTAACAACAGATGCAATAATACAATGCCAAAAATAAACATGCATCATACAACAAATTTGTATTTTTCCAAAAAAGTTCATTACAACTAGTGAATGCATGTCACCCTTTCCCCTGCCTTTAGTGAATGGTTGTTTGAAATACATAAAAGGGAAGGAAGGAAAAATCAAACTTAATGCTATTCAGCACCAGTAAAAAGTCAACAGACCTTTAACATTCCTGTATATCAAAAACATGTTACCTTTATCACTAAACAGGTAAAGTTCATTACATTGTCCCATTTGAAGATGTATGGATTTATATTTACAATACTTTGTAGTCAATAAAACATTTTAACAATATTTAAAAACTGCTTAAATTCATAAAAGTATTGCAGAAATTTATAACATTTACTTATTTTACGTACATACAAGGAAGTCCATGTAAAACTGTCCATGTTCACATGAAGAACTGACAGACTAAGGAGCAATTTTAGTAAGTTTTGCAAAACCCCAATTATTTGAAGGCAGCTATCATTAAACATTCAAAAATCTTTAGTTGCCATTTGCTTCTGAAAACTAAAGTTCCAGTAATAAAAGTGAGTATGTAAACTAATATGTTTTCGAGATCAGTAGAAAATATATTCCCACAGGCATAGCATGTTCAATAAGGATGATAATGATTTTGTAGAAAACTGTTAAGGTGTAGTGATATCTAAACAGACAACTCAATAATGGTCTTCTTTGCGAGACCTATAAATAGAGTCATTTTTAAATATCCCGCATTTTAGCAGCTCGTTGTATTTCCAGTTAAACTTTACGCAGTGCTAAAATACAGCTGAATGTGTAATATCTTATTAAAATTTTAATTTCCATTTATTTTGGCATCTAAAGCCTTTAGCAAAATGTAGCCATGTAACATTGACTTCACAAGTCTAAGAGCCAATACCCCAACCAAAAGTACACACTGTGCTTTAATCTCCAAATAATTAGGTACCCAAAATTAAGAAAAAGTAATAGAAAAGTAAAAAGAACAAAATGAAAAAAAATATTGCACAGCCACATTGCCTAGAAAGTAAAAGTTGATGTTAAAAAAGCCCTAAGTGTGGATGATATAAATTATCTTCCATATAAAAAGTATAAATATCTCTTAAAATACAGCTGCAGTTATACTTTAATACCACACATTATTTGATTCATCTGTTAATGAGGTAATAACCAAGTCTCTTACAATACTTTTCTCTACTGGAAATATTTTAGGGCAGCAACAAGAAAGAACTTTTCTAAAAATATTTCTGAATCAAGGACAGCAATGTGTGCAGCTCTTCCTATGAGCGAATCTGCTGTATTGGGCAATGCATTAATTACATTATAACGAACCAAATTACATTCCTTATTTTGAAGAACTGGCAGCAGCAGGTTCTGGATCATTTCAGCATAAATTGGTCCTGTGGAGGAAAACAGAAGTAAGTTGTATTGTATGAATCATGAGAAGCAATTACGGTTCTATGACCTTTAATGGAAAATATCTGCGTGCCAGGATAAGAGAGGCAATGTATGTCATGCTGTTTCTTTGTTAAGACAGAGTATAAGATGTTTAATTTCCTCAGAAGTTTTTGAAAAAATATTTTTATAACTCACACATTTTACTGTTCATACAGTTATTACACTAATTTATTATAATGGCTGTTTGAAGGTATTTACTTGTCAGTAATGTTGGAATATGGTTGTGCTAGACTATCTTGCAATAAATACAATAATGACCCCATCTCTGAAAATAAGAAAGGCTGGTATGAAGCCTCTTGTAAACCAAACAGGACAAATTCAGCAGGCAATTGAGCTCTCACAGCGATCGTCTCTCTCCTTTTCTGCAGAGTAAGCCCAGGATGACTAAAGACATGATGAAAAGTAAATGGAATTAATCAGAGACTGTTGAGATTAAGCCTCAGTGGACTTTTGAGGATATTTATTACCTGATTGCTTATCCTTTAAAGCCGTTTTACACATTTCAATGCGAGCAGAGTGGTAAGGAACATAACGATCCTGCAGAGATCCTACTAACACTATGTTTTTGAAGTAATGAAGACCTGCAGGAAAAGAGGGAAAAGTACGTTCTGTAATGAATCACTTGACATTTGCTACAGAATAGTTACACATTTTACAGCTAAAATTTGGAACCAACTTATTTCAAGTCCTTGTAAAATAAAAAAGGCAGAAAAATACAATAGGAACAACAAGGGAACAACTAACTGCTGGATACTGTACATATTTCAGTGCACTTGTGTTTGACCTAATTCTGCTGA
This sequence comes from Crypturellus soui, assembly GCA_032275445.1. Lineage (NCBI taxonomy): Eukaryota > Metazoa > Chordata > Aves > Tinamiformes > Tinamidae > Crypturellus > Crypturellus soui. The sequence continues at coordinate 1,465,013 of JAUBNY010000862.1, read as the reverse complement.
TTCCTACTTCACCAAAGGTTCTGGTTCCAGCCTTTCTCTTGTGTTCTAGGGCAGAGGGCACATGGGAATAAAGGGCGCAGTTTCTGGATGCCAGAGGGGAGTAAAGTCTTTGCCTTGCTTAAAGACACCCACAGGTGACTGCTGTCTCTTCTCCACTCGTCCCCCCGTGAGCAGCATGGCTGTTAATGTGCCCAGGCATGGAGGCCACAGGGCCTCTCCCAGGCACTGCCTCACCGTAAAGTTTGGCCTTCTTGGCCTCCCACCCCAGAGGGGGGTCCACCCAGCACAACTCTCCAGATTCCCTCCCTTAATTAAACCCAGTTTCCTACTTCCAGGCAAGCACTCTAACAGCAAGGTAGGATCCCCTGAGGGATCCCCTAAGGATTCTGAGGGAACTGTTAGACAAAATCAGCCAACACCAAATTTAGGTGTCTGTAAAGGTAAATAGCAATGCTTAGTTTGCAGTGGTGCTATTAGCCCTGCTTTTCACTTCTGGAGGATAATGGCCCCTAACCCTTCCTTTGTTCATCTACAAATTTTGATAAGTACATTTTGAGAATTATAGAACTTTTCTTTCATAAAACAAGACAGAAACTCTTACATAAAGGAAAAGAAATGATTTGCATTTGAGGAGCTGTACTGCATGGATAAACTCCTGAGTTTCAGTTTCTCTGTGTTGTTCACAGAGCATACATACATGCATTAATATATATTTGTAAAAAGGAGAAAAGATGTAAAACACCTTTCCTTCCCCCAGAGGTTGTTATGCAAGTTTCCAGTATTTCACAGGCTGTATAATGAATACAATATCCCAAAACCCAGTCAGTTACCAGAACAATAGGAAACAACTTTGATATGTAAAAGTTGACCTCCCAGAAAACTGATAAAGGGAAACTGATAAATAAAAATTTCTAGAAATCTATAAAATTTACATAGAAATCTGTCTTATCCAGAGATCTATAAAATTATGCATAGGAAATGCATCCAAAAGAGATCCTGGATTCTGTCCCCTTTGAATAGGTATTTTTTGGACTTGTGTCGCCACTGAAAGACAACATTGTGTCAGAAGATCAACTAAACCATGTAGGTTCTTTTATTTGACATCTGCTGGAACAACTCCAAAACTGCGAAATACGTTGAAAATAAGACTTTTGGAATAAATCAAAGATAGGAGTTCCCTACAGGCTGATCTGTTACAGTTTTGCAAATTCCTTTTGCAGATTCCCATGTACCCCATATTAAAGCATTTTTCATAAAAACTTTCCCACAAGAAATACCTGTCATAGTTCATGCAAAAGGTAAAGGGAAGTATACTGCCTAGATGTTTTAATCAATCTGCAGAAGGATGGAAGGAAAAGCCAAATGTCCTGGGTAATCTTTAGAGGAACATCAGTCTATCTCAATCAACAGTTAAATAATTTTTTTCCAGCCTGATGGGCAATAAGAACAAAAAAATAGAAGACACACAGGTAATGAGACCTCCCTATTTTGGTGACAGTGACTCATTTTAATGCTTTATATTCTAGTTCAAATTCTTAGCGAGAATGTCTTGAGTCTGGTTACATTTTGGGAATGATAAATATCCGTAATCTTTCATGACAAGACACTTGTTTTCTCTAGTAGAAACCCACTTTTGACTGAGATTCCTTTGAGAGAAGCACTTCAACAGAACATGGCAGGCATATAGGCTATCTTATTGTCCCGCTGTTCTTGGGTTGTTTTGCTTTGGATGGCCCTTTGTACTTATGACAAAGAAAAAGTCCAAATCTTCTAGTCTGAGTTCATTTATTCTGACATGGTTCACATGACCTCTGTGAATATGGATGGGGGTTTCAAGCAAGAGAGGAATCAAAATGAAGAATATAAACTTATAAATCCCTCCGATTTCTAGTACGTGAGATATCCCTGAACTGTTTGTCAATGGGAAGGAACTGCATGGCGTTCAACAGCTACAACCATCTAAGAAAACATTCAGGACAAAAGCAGAGAAGTTCAATCTCACATATGAAAGTGTGAGATACTAAACTGTGCCTAGAGCACAATGATCCATATTTTCTTGTGGAGCATTTTTTTCAGCTAATCAATTAAAAAAGAATATCTCAAAGCCTAATTAAGGCAACATTTCTGGAACTGTTGTAATTAGTTAGAAAGTACTGAGCATTTTTCAAAAGGACTTGCGATAGCTTGAAAAGAACAATCCCACTGAAGGAACTCTGCTGAAATAAAAAGCTCCGTCCCATATAACAGAATGTTCTCCTGTGGTAGGGAAGCTTTTCTGGGCTTTCCACATTTTTACTGTGTTCCTCATCTTCTCAAGAAACTTAAGTCTCAGCTAAAGTTAATTTAAGTATACACAGCAAAATTTCTATCATTTGACCATCATTTCATTCATGGTAGCAGATGAATGAATAAATAAAATAAATAAAGTCTGGAGAGAGGGATTTCAGAGATTATGCCCTGGAGGGCAATCGTGTCTTCCAGTTGCCCTTCCGGACTATGCTGTAAAGCTAACACATCCCACACCCCAAAACCTCAAATCCTGAGATGCTTGAACACACCGAGGTCCCAATGCAAGGAAGCTCAGGGTTTCTGTTGTAGTTACACAAAAAGACTGACTGATTTGTGCCAATTCAGAATTTCATGGCAGTCCAAACTCTGCCTTGAGGATTTTACTTTGAAGAGCTTGGCCTACCAGATCCTTTCAGCACCGCTGCTGTAGAACTACTGTGAGCTGGGAAGCCCCAGGCCCTCTTCTCAGCACTGCTTAGGTCAGCACAACCAGCAGTTAACACAGTGCCACTCGGAGCCCCACATTTACACTGAGTAACGAATGGCCACTCCCTCAAGGCAAGGGGTGTCATCCTTTTGCTCCCCTCCAAAAGGCAAAGTATTCAGCTGAGTGGCTATCCTGTGCGCAACAGACACACCAAAGCAGGAAACACAGCAACCAAGCTGCTTCAATGCTTACCTATTGTTAACATGGATAAAAATCAAAACTAAAACTTCCTTTCTTCATTTTCAGAGATTAGGCAAATTCATATTTTAAAAGGAAGGGGAATATAAGGCAGCAAATAAGGCATATCAGAATTTTGGTAATCAAAAAAAATTCACTTTGTGCTTATAGAGTTATTTTGAAATATTTTTGGTTGAAAACAATACCATATCATGTCATTGTGTATACACAGAGCACAATCTTTTTACTTATTTTTTTAAATCTGGGCTGCTACAATGCTTTTTGTGCTGAACAGCTTGTATGTCATCATATCTGGCAACCTGCTGTAATTTCTTGTCACTGTATGAAATTAACAGTCATTTCCAAGACCCCAGAAAATACCAGACAGATTGTGGCTGCTGAAGATACGACAAGCAGACTTTAAGAAGAATATTCCCAAAGGTAAAATAAATCTAAAATGTATCATCATGAAGAAGCAACACTAGAAAATTAAATTTACCACTGGGCTTAAAAACATACAAATCTCTCAACTGGCAACATAAGGTAATGTGTACAAAGGAAACTGAAAATTCTGAAATGCACATAAACTTTAACTCTCTTCATTTTGATCTGTCCAACTATCTTTTGTTATTCATGAACAGACATAGACACATCTTGCTCTTTATCAGCAATTACCATTCATGATAATTTTAAAAGAAAAAATAACTTTAACTTAAAGGAATTTTGAATGGTCAAGTCCAGAAAGTAAATATTTAGATTTTTTTTCTGAATAACAATCAAATGTTGCTTTCCCTGATTTAGCAAAAAAAACCTTGATAGCTGGACAATGAATAAACTGTACTTTTTCAAAACATTTTACAACAATAGCATGGCAGTAACAAATCACAGAGTGATCTCTTCTTTTAGAGCATCAAAAAGCCTTTGTTTTTTCCTCCTCTCTCCCTTAAATAAATTTATCAGACTTTCACATCTCTCATTCTCCCCAACATTTGCTTCTTACTTGCCCAAAGCTCCCTGAAGAACCTGGAAACCAGATGCTCCATGAGGGAGTGACCCAAGGTACAGCACAGCACTTGATGTCTTCGGTAGGAAGGCATGAAAAGGAAGCTGAATCTTCAGAAGCCAAATGACTTCCTAAAATTTAGAGTCTGTCTACAGTTTATAGAAATAAGATCTGAAACTTGGGTCACAATCTCCTATTTAACTCTGATCTAATTTTAAATATCAAGTTCAACTTCTCCTTCCCTTTCCAAAAGCACCTCTGTATTCCCTGACCAACTTAATGAGGAAATGAAAGTAGTCGTTTTTAGTAGCTAGTAAAAACTTCACAGCGAAATTTCAATCTAGATAACAGTAAGAAAAACAAATACAGAAACAAATAATCCTAAACAAATGTAGATGTGAATACTATGACTAATCACAGTGAAATCACTAACTTTGGTGGATAGAGAGGAGCCTGACACAGTGTGCTGGCAGCTGCGGTTCTTCATTACTTAAGGAGGGAAATCTCAAAGTAACTATCCAATTCCAGAAAAAAAAAGCTGTCTTTTGTTTACTTGAAGAATCTATTAAAGATAAAGTAGCTTTTAAATAAAAAAGGGTTGGTTGGACAAGTATTTGTCCAAATATTTATTTACATTTATGTACAGTGCTCCCTAAAGACAATAACTAGTAGCAGCACTTACCTGCTTTTTTACTAAGCTTGTATAGGAAAGTTTGTCGTGGATCCGAATGGTCTCGACACGTCAGCTGCAGTAAGGAACCAGACTTCTTCCACTTCTGCATAAACCACAGACCTGCATTGTTAGGTATAACATGAGTCCACAATAAAATATGAAAAGTAATCAAACATGAGTAAAATGTGTAGAGCTAAAGTCCATACATTTAGCTCCTCCTCCTTTTATTTTTCATCTGATCATTATCAAGCCCAGAAGCATTTTTAACTTTTATTCATTAATCTTTGCCATCTTTGTATGTAATAAAGCACAAAGAAAATTATTTCCACTAATGTGCATGCTCTTGTAGGAAAAATAAGTATTTAAATATATATATATATATATGAATATAAATGTTAGCCCTAAGCTAATTCACAGATTTTATTTCAATATTTTACAGAATATTAGAACTTTCTGGTGTTGAAATATGTAGAACTCAAAACAAGTGTTACTTCCAAGAATTCTAAAAATAGTTTTACAGAATCATTTAATTCACTAAATATAACTACAAGAACAAAGGAAGCAGATTTTTCTGTGAGGAAAATTATTGCTTGCTATAGCTCTTGCACCCTCTTGATTTATCAATGACTTAAGCCAACTAGCTAACTGACTTTTCAGAAACATCTCTTGCCAAGCAGAAGAAAAGCAAGCAACCAAGCCCTTATACCCTCAAGAAAGTCTTTAGACATTTAAGCCACATAGGGAAAGGGTTATCTTCTACCCAGCAATTTACTGACGGTTGTTAATGTACAAAAGGCACACAAGTGTGGTAACTTAGACTACAAAACCAGTATTTATCACCTTAGTATTTTTAACAGACTTGAAAGTCTAAAACATGGAGAAAGGCTATTGTATGAAAAGGACATTTTGTGCATTTTGCAACTACAGAAGATCAAAATCTTGAGAATTCCATTTTTTTCAAGAAGTATACCCCCGGTGCTACTGTAATGCCTCTAATCTCAGATAACTAGAGGTCATTTCCTGGTGGCTGCAGGAGTGATCCAATACCCATATGCCTGTGCAGACCAGAATACTGCAAGTTGTAGAAGCCAAGTCATGTTAATGCTTTGAGGAGCTTCCAATAGAAAGGGGGAATTCAGTTACAGATTAAAATACTTAACGCAAGTGCCCACAGGAATACTAAGGTAAATACCCAGTAGATGCCTGTAGTGCACCCTTCTGTAGATGTCTGGATCTTGGAGGGAACCTTGCCCACAGCATATCCTATATATAACTATATACGGTGCCATTTCAACCAGAGCTGAAGAGTTCTCATGTTTCTCTATTTCTGTGAGCTCTATCAAAAACTCCCATTAGCCAACAAATCATGTCAACTCCTTTTAAACCCAACATATACAAGTTAGCCGGTGTTTCCCCATGGTCTTTGTATTAAAGAAAAGTCATTAAATCAGCTACATCGAATAACTTTCTTCATGTTCTTTTGAGTATTTTTGATAGTTTAATGAGCGTGTTGATATTTAATGAAAATAACGGCTATTCAGTTTGGTTTGGGACCCAAGGCAAACAATAACCCCCCCCAAATGTTTTCATCTTCGGTACTTTATTTTTAAATATTAGGCTATCTGAAAATATTTTCTAATGTTTATTTCAAAAACCAGCAGTTTCTACAGGTTCTCCTATCCCTATTCTTGGCCTTGGGAATGTGCAAAGGAAAATCAACACTCACAAGATAGGTGCAAGGTTGAAAAGGCATACAGCAACATGCAGAGAAATCCAGACTTTTTCTTAATATAAGAAAAAGATGTAAGACTTTTTGAGACAGAGGAAATGCACCAGTAGTAGTTCAGAATTCCTTTAGGAATTCTAACTACTTTATTTGCAGATTAAGTATATTAAAACTTAATTTGTGATGAACTGAGCTCAACACACTACAGCTGGAATTTCTTAAAGGTCTGACAGAAAATTTGGTTCAAGCAACTGGCAAACTCACATGTCAGTCACCTCCTGCATCAATACTTGATGTTTGCAGCCCTTCCCTCTCCTTATGATAACAGGGTCAAATGGGTATATCCAAGCAAGGCAGAAACCTGCACTCTACGTGTAACTTCTGGGTATGTTTCAAGCATGGAAAACCACACATTACCTGTATTAACAAGAGCGCTGCTGTTGTAGAGTGTACCAAGATGTGGTCCAGACAGAGACAGGAAGGTGTGAAGTTTGTTGAGGTAATATTTAAACCGAGGTCTTGTGAGCACTGATCGGATTATTAAATTACCCAGTGAATGTCCGATAAAGCTGTTTAAAAAGAAAATAGTGTAACACATAATTTGATGGCAATCTTTTTTTCCCCTGCTTTTTAATTATGAAAAATAAAAACTCATGTCATAAAATGCTGAAGGAATATAGGAAGAGAAATTAACAAAATTTTCCTTGCAAAACCCTGTATGTTAGGACAAACTAAGCAGCCTGGGAGATACAGACCAGCAACCAGAGCTGGTCTGTATCTCCCAGGCTGCACCGTTTCCTTAGAATTGTTCTCAGCTCCCCAGAATTATTTTAAACATAATTTTCCAGCAATTCCTCCCATCCAAGATCAAGATTATTTCCGAGTATTTCCCTTCGAGCCAAGTATTTAGACAACATTTTGAGATGTGCATGACGGAATACACTCCTGCCTTGACACGTGCTGGCATTCGGTTTGATAAACGCACAACAGTTACAGAGCAACCTGCTGGAGGAGGACCCTGTGAGAAGGAAGAATTTAACTGACTCTGGATATTTTATAGAAGCAACATCTCAAATCTGCTTAGCCCCATCCAGGAGAGGTGATTAACAGCTGCAGCTGGGCAACTGCAAAACAACGGCAAAAATATGCAGGGATTTTATTGCATTTAGTTGTTTCCCTCGTTAATTAGGCTAGGGAGAAGACTGATGGGACTCTGTTTAGCTTCACGTATCTACAAGAATAATGATAATTTGAACTGTGTTGCCTGCTGTCTTAATACACAGGTCTGTATATAGCACTTGTTTAGCAGGGACACTGCAAAATAAACCTAATAGGTCATTAATATATAATACTACCTTAATATTACATATGTAATATTATGTTAATATTACATAAACATTATATATTAATATATTGTATAGTATAATAACTGTTAATGCAGTTGTTATGATTACAAGTCCCTGGTGAGGTAAGGACCAGACTGTCCTAGACACAAAGTTAGATGCATGAGGTGCAGGAGACGGACAGAATGAGAAGGACAGAGCGTCCTTCTACTTCACATGTGCAGTCCCAGGACATGGGGGGAATGTGGGACAAGCCCAACGTGCCTGGGAAATCCGTGACAGAGCCAGTGCAGGCACATGGTGCAAGTATCAGTCTTGCACCTATCAGATCACCCTTCCAATTTGCTGCTGTCACCACATTCTTAAACAAAAATGGCTAAAACAAAGCTAGCAATGCCCATGGAGAACACAGTAACAGGGCAACATGTAGTCTACAACACATAAGATGTAGTAACAAATTACTTGATTGATAAATTTCTTCCCAAGAAAGTGTTATTAACTCAGAAAATTCAAATTTAAAGCTAAATGGAAAAAAAAAATGTATTAGGGTACAGAATGGCAGAGACCCTAAAATCCTTACCACTGACATAACTGTGTATTACTGTGATAGAATAGGGTGTTTGTTTCGTACCAATATATACAGAGTCTTTCCAGGCACTTTTGTTACTAGATTACCAAAATTGCTGCAGTATCAGTAATTCTCCACTGCAGCTTGATAGCTTTGCCTACCAAATTAGGAATGAAAAATACATCTCATGTGCGTTGTCACAGTTGCATTAAGAGTATTACAGTGGTGTATTTGGAAAATGAAATACTGAGCTGCTGACACTCCTGCACACTAACATTTTAAAATATTATGCTAGAATACAGCACAAAGTATAAGCAAGAAAGCCAAATCCATAAATGTTTTTAGAAACAAGAAAATGTCCTGAGAAATTAAGTCAGTTTGTCCTGAAGATAATGTCAATCACATAGCTCTTGAAAAAGAAGAGTTATTTTCTAAGAAAGATCTGAACCTTAACAGAGACATTCCGTGATATCTTTTCACCTACTATTTACTCATTGTTATAAATGAATGAGAAACTCTCATATTACATCATAACTAAGGACAACTAGAAGATAAACAGTGATGATCTCTCAGCCAAGGCTGTCATCATCAGGAATATGGGCACACCTGAATCAAAACTTCAGAAATGTGAAAGACTGACTTGAGATAAAAAAGCTGCTTGCAATTAGCTATGTAAATGTGCCTCAAACATTGAACATTTTTACTTTTAATTTCTACTGAATTAGAAAAAATCACAGATTACTGTAGTATCTGGTGTTCAAATCTGGTGTTCACTTGAAACACGTAACAAGCTTTCTATTTTATTCTCTAACAGAGAAAGGTATAAGGATTTCACCACATCTGGCGTGAGGAAAAAGATTTTTGGAAGGGTAAGACAGAAACAATTAAATCTTCCTTTCCGTCACCTGAGGCCGCAGGATGCAGTGATACAGATCTGCAAAACCAGGATGTTTCTGAACAGCAGGTGGCAATGTCACAATCTTTTAAGTATAAAATTTAACTAATTCAACTAAGAAAAAAATGTACTGCAGTATTTGTATTTGCTTCATGGCACAAGCTCACCAATTCAGAGCATACTGTAAAATTAGACACAGTAAAACCTCACTGGTCTTTGCTAGCAAACAAAAGATCTGATTCAACTACAAAAATTTCCTGAAAGAAAAAAAAATCAACAAAAGTTGTAAAACACCAAGACACTGAAACAATCCTAGGCTCAGCAAGTCTCTTATACACAATATATCCTATTTTATGCCCTTTTCTTGTGTTCTTTCCCTAAATATCTGCTGACTAGGCTAGACAGAGCTTTGGGCTGACTAGAAAATAGATGTTTTAATGTATGCACAAAGAATCCCTTTCTCTTTTTGTACACCAGTGAAAGGATGAAAAAGCTGAATAATCCAGCTGAGATATATAGCATCTATGTATCAAAGCACATAAGCACATCTCTCCCTAACAGATCTTCCTTATCGCTACCAGGGAGCAGCTGTGTGGTTTGCTGACAGGCGTAAACTTCTCAAAAGACAAGCAAATTTTGACAGATGGAGACTTCAGCTTTGTGAAGACCAAACACAATATAAATAATGAAAAGAAAAAAAAATCTCTAGAAACAAGCAGCAAATAAAACTGAAAACAATATTTATGATGCAGCTGTAACCAGAGAGTCAAAAAACATTACAGATTGATAATTTAGGGGTATCTAAACAAATGGGCAAAGTCAGACTTAAGCCTGGCCCTTTCATCTACCCATGAACTGACTCCATCAGTGCAGCTGAGTTAGGATGGCACACAGGCCTCGAAGCATGCCCTACACTGTTTCCAGAAAAATAAATGGGACAGGTATTCCCGAAAAATAGTTGAAAACGGAACATGAACACATACATTGGGATAAGCCCTCTATCAAGATGTGAAACATGCTTTCTAAAGGATAAAATAATCAGAAAAACACACTCTCAAAAAAAACCCCACAAAATAAAACTTTTTCTTCCTACAATTGCCCTTCAAAGTGATAAATCAGATGAAATTTCCCTGTTGGTATTAGTCTGTCATGCCAAATTTTGTAAAGAGGCTATGAAGTCAGAAGGAAGCTACTTTAACTTAGAAAAGCGCTATTTTGCTTTATTTCCTTCTACTTTCTCAAAACACTGGTGTTTTACTGGTGACCACTACCAAGCAACCTCTCCAAGGTGGCACAGGACAGCAATTCCCAAACATAATGTCTAATCACTCTGTCCAAAAAGCCCCAGCAGGACAAGTTGTGGCTATGATACTGCTGAGCATCACAATTCAGAACAACACAGGGCTCTAGTTTTTGCTTTATTTTTATAAATAGTATAGAACAGAGATTACCTGATTTTTGAAAGGGTTAGATTATAAATTTGAATATACTGTATAATTTCATCTAACAGACGATCTGTCATGGAATCAAAATCAGCAAAGGTATCATTCTGTAAAATAAAAGAAATAAAAAATAATAACTATTTTCTAATGCAACAATATATATTCTGCATTCAGTCTGAATTTTTATTCCCCAGTGTTTTGATCAACAACACAAACATAAAAGCATCCATATTAACTTCAAACAGAAACACTGTAGCTGGTTGGTCTCATTTTTTCATTTTTTTTCTTGTAACATAAAGTGATAGATACATTTTATTGTAAGACCACTTTGTTCTAATACACCAAAGCAAATCTCAACATAGCAAACTGCCTTCCTTACTTATACGCCTCCCCAAACACACAATCTTATCTGTAGAAAAACAGAAGACCAAACTGCACACGCAAAAAATAAATCACACGACCATGAAGGAGAAGTATGAGACAATTGCTCTAACAGTAGAAACATAGTCTATATTAGCACTGTTTAATTCAGAACTCCCTCTTTAAAATATATCTGTCAATTTGTAGCTGCTTCTCCGCAAGGATTAATAGGAAAAGATTGAAAAGGGGTAGGCAAAGAATGACAGAAACTTTCATCACAATTCCCAGGAGCTGTGCTAAAACCTGTGGTGCTCAATACAGTCATAAATGATCTGGAAAAGGGAAGGAGAGTAACAAGATGTCAGAGCTGGCCGACAGCACCTAATCAGTAAGGATAATCAAGCCCAGACCAGAATTTCAGCAGCATTTGAAACTGCAGTACTGCATGAGTGTGTGACCACATGGCAAGGCTTAGACACACAACCCAGTGTCATGTGGGAAAAACAGCCCTAAATACATATGCCCATAATAATCTATCTCTATATAATATGTATTTGTGTGGTTTATCCTCCACTATGTTAAGGAAATCAAAGGAAGACTAGAAAATAGCAATATAGTATTTAATAAGCCTATTATGCACAAGCACCTTAAAGCATCTCAAACTTCCCATCTTAAAAGAAAGGAAGTCTGGAAATGGGCAAAAAAGCATTGGACAAAAAACTGTTCCACATGAGAGGAGATTGAAGGGACTAGATCAATTCTCTCTCTTGTAGGCAGTAAGAAATTATACTTGTTTATAGAATGCTCAATGGAATTGAAATGGAAAATGGGGAAAGATTATTGACTATCTTTCCTTTCCCCAAACAAGCTGTAGGGGGAGCAGCTGAAATTTCCTTGTTTGCCACAGAATTACTAATGCACTAATAACTGGGAAACACACCTCAACTGTGAAATCCATAAGAAAAAAAAAACTTTAAAAAAGATTATATTGTTCAGTATCAAGGAGAAAAATGCACATGCAGCTGTCAGACTCAGTGGTCTCAGTGGGATTCCCAAGTCGGGAAGTTTCAGAGTGGTGACAGCCCAAGGCCACGAGGCGACTCCCCAGGAGCGAGCGGAGCTCAGTGCCCGCCCGCCTGGAGGCCACGGGAAGCTCCCGCTGGCTCCAACAAAGACGCTCCCTGTTCTAATGCTGCCCTCAAGGACAGCTAACACTATATGCATCCCAGAAAAAAAATATATATATATATATATAAAAGTGGGGCTTAATGCTTCTTCAGGTTTACCTCATGTGAAAATAATAAAGTTCACAAATGTTTAATACAGAGGCAATTTGATATTTGATTCAGTGTCATCCCTTGGATCTTACAGTACAGTGACAAAAGAAAAGAGCAAGAGATTGGTATTTTGTATTTCTGGGGCCCTGTGAAATATACATCTTCCTTCTTTCCACGCCAATTTCTACTATTTATATCCCTGAAAGGGATATAAAAATATTAAAACCAAGGGTATTTTATCTAAATTTCCAACTAGGTATGCTGAGAACTTGGTGGATTTCAGTATACACAACAAAAGAGCAGCAACAAATGTTATTCATTATATATCTACCTTCAGCATGATACTAGGTGTTGTGATTGCTTTGATACAAATGACAAATCAAATCACAGAATTTGTGAGAAGACATTTTTTATGAAATACATTAAAACCATAATCCCTTGCTAAAGGCAATAAAAACATACAGAAAATGCTAAACCTACAAGGCAATAATGCCACTAAGTACGTCTGAAAATGTACACTGTTTATTGCTTTACAGAAAAGCTTTTGTTGTTGGCAAATACCTGATTCCTCTCGGACATAAGAAAATCTATCCTCCCTCCAGGCAGCCCTAGCTCAATGTAAGTCTTCACTAATCTGAGATCTGCGCTGTTACCTTAAAAGAGAAAACAATCAAGAGTTACAGATTGCAAAGTTAACGTGATAAAAAATATAGAGAATGCTAAAAGAACTTGACAGCACAGCTTTATATTTAAACATAGCTAATGATATTCTTGCCCCTAATTAAAACGCATTGAGACCTGGGAATATAAACTGCCATGTCAAACACAACGCGGAAGAAAAATCTGGAAAAATGTCGTTCAACTCAGCCACCACTTAGGAAAGCGAGGATTTAGGAAGTCATGTTTGATGATTTTGTCTTAGCACCCAACAGATACATAGATAGCACTGTGAACATTAAATACTTAAAAACCTAATTAGCTTTTATCAAAGACAATTAAAGTACTCTGAGCTAATTCAAAGATTTTAGTGAGAAGTGAGGAATAAGGGCACATTAGAAAGGTTTTCATAGAGTAAAAGTCAAGGTGGATTGTCATCAGGTCAAGATCCACGAAGAGTGGCACACAGATCAACTGAAGCTCGTTTAGCAGCCTCGTCAAGATCCCCCTGCTGCAATGGCCACAGGCACCTTCAGGGTTGTAAGAAGGGATCCCACATTCGCCATCTAAAGCTCTGTACGATTGCCAAAGATCTTACAGGAATGTATCCTTTATTAGGAGAACAAAGCTCTTAATTAAATCAGCTCTTAATAACTGATTAAGAACTATTGTTATATATATAACTTTTATTAATAACTGATTTAATGAGAATTCTCCACTTCATAAAAAAAAAAAATCTCACTCGATGTATGGACTGTCTGATTAAATGATGTTTTTTATGACTAGGTTAACTTTTGTATCAGCTCTTGGCACCCAACAGCATCTGAACATCTATACTAGTAAGAAGGGACATTTCTGAGGTCCGTGTTAAAAGTGCTTAACAGTGGGAGTTTTCTGCCCAGAGGCAGAAGAAGAACTTTATTTTTAATTCGATTTTAGATTGGGA
>JAUBNY010000862.1:1428641-1451070 GCA_032275445.1 Crypturellus soui | reverse complement strand
AAAAGTGCTTAACAGTGGGAGTTTTCTGCCCAGAGGCAGAAGAAGAACTTTATTTTTAATTCGATTTTAGATTGGGAATTCAAAAGAAGAACAAGAAATTGCCGCAGAGTTGGTCCAGTTCAATGTTCTGTATATTGCTTTGTTGCATTCCCTTACAATTGTTCATTTAAGAAGCTTTACAGAAAGAAACAAAAAGGCTGATCATGGAAACCATGAAAAAATCCTAGCCAGAGGGGCTATCATTTCTCAGCATGCACACATGCTTTAAATTAAAGAAGATGAATATATTCAAGCTGTATAAATTTTCTCATCTTACTTCTTTTAGCAAGGGGTTTTCTCATCCCTCCTGTAGCAGTCTCTCCATCCTTGCAGATACTAAAGGCTCTACTGGATGTGGACCTGGGCAGCAGCTCCGGTTGCTCCTGCTTCGAGCAGGGAGGTTGCACTAGGTGGTCACCAGAGCCCCAACCAAACTCAACCAGGCTGTGATTCTATGAAAAAGTCATCTTAACGTTTTCAAACTTAATCCTTGACTGCAATAATGTTTAATTTTATATGTATCTTTCTGTGAGGACAATTCGACAGACACTCTTTTCCTTGACAACACTATAAATCTTAAGTGAAACTGTATTATTAACTCTTGTCTATTACCAAGGTGTGGGAAACTATGTCATAGAAACTGGAAGATACATCTAATTTGAACTATGACAGGAATTGAGTTCATGGAAACTTTGAAGAGAAATGATACATAAAATTCTTAATTTAATTTAAATGATTTCATGAAATAAATTGTTAAAGGTAGCCCTACAAAACCAGGCTCCCATTTCCTAATAGTGAACTTATTTCAGCAAGGCTTAGCTCAGAGTTCAAATGACAAGGACAGGAAGTCTGAACTGCTGTCTCATGCAGTACCAGCGTTCCCTGCATACCATCTAGGCCGTGGACGCAGACTATGAGATGTATTCCATCCTCCAAACAGTCATCCTCTTCCATACTAAAATAGGGTATTGAAGAAGCCAGTTTGAAAACATCACTATACATAAATCCAGGAAGTTTAAGTTGCTTCAATTCTTCTTTGGCCTGGAGGAAACTGAAACAGAACAATATTTATGATAAAATATTTACTATACTATTGGCAGACAAATGCAAGGGTCTCCCTAAGGTAGAGTTTTCTACTGCCTTTTTGCCCTTGCAATTGAATTGGCATGAAGAAAAGATATTTGTCAAATTACTGTCTTCACAAAATAAGTCAGTCCCTCAAAATATTTTTTCATTTCAGCTTTTTGAAGAACCTTTTCTCCTATACAAACTCCACTTTCTCTTTTAAAAAAATCTCTGCAGGCTGTGAAGTATTTCCGAAGCCGCTGAAGATTTTGATTTAGCTCTAGTCTTGAGCAGCTTTGCTTAAAGGCAGCACTGACAGAATTATATGAATCATAATGGGATCTGAAACCAGGTGTTGACTTTGGTAATTCCTGCCAAACTTGAAACTTATTTCTGGGTCAGCATGGAGCTGAATACAAGGGTGTAACCACTCACCAGAAAGTCCTTCTGACAGACTGAACAACTGATATTTGCTTCAAAAGAAGCCAGAGTCAGACCTCTGATCTGTGGCATATCACTTGAGCGCTTGTGCTGGGCGCTAGCGAACAGCAGGGCCGAACGTGCCATGAGTTCCTGCATTCCTGCTTTCCTTCCCCTCCCCACAGTTTCTTTGAGTAGGACCTTCCTAACATAATCAATCATATTTCAGAGTTTCTTTCCAATTCTTCTCAGTTTTGTTTCAAGCCAAAAGGTTTATGGTTCCTTATGTCCCTTCCCTCTTTATTTCATCTGCTCTCATGATCCCACACAGTGCCACCCTGCATCACATCCTCCTCATCAGCCCTAGTCTTATCTTCCCACCATTCTACTCTTCCTTCTCTTTTTTCCCAGGTTTTTCTTTATTTCATTCCTCAGTCTGGAAAACTCATCTTAAACAGGTCTCATGGCTATATGTTGGTTTCAAAACTAGTTATCTAAAGCAACTCCTGCCCTCTGGAATTAAAATTATCCCACATTCCAGGACACCTGGCTTTCCTCAAAACCAAGTCCCTAATTCTAATCCTAACATGTTACCCCTTTGTTTCATCTTTACAAGACACCCTAAAGACTCTCTGCTTTTCATCCCTCCTATTCCACACCGTTACCCACCTTCCGCTTCTCATTTTCTACAACTTCAGGAGCTGCATTTTTGTCCTCTCACTTCTCTTCCTGTTTCCTTCCACCATCCTTGCTCCTGTTCTCAACTGCTTCCCCCAGGCTCTCTCATCTTCCTATCTCTTCCATCTGCTTA
Organism: Crypturellus soui; assembly: GCA_032275445.1. Classification (NCBI taxonomy): domain Eukaryota; kingdom Metazoa; phylum Chordata; class Aves; order Tinamiformes; family Tinamidae; genus Crypturellus; species Crypturellus soui. Next base: position 1,448,735 of record JAUBNY010000862.1, on the reverse strand, counting down.
ATATTCTTCTAATTTCTCCCAGCAAAGTTTTCTTCTTTCTGATAGCAACATGGTACTTCCATTGCAACACACTGAACTGCCCCTTCCTGCGTTCCACTAGTAGTAGGAGATATCAAGGGAGGTATCACTGTCTCTGCTTGCAGTTAGAGGAGGTACAATCTGGAATCCCTGATGTTCCTCTAACTTTAGCTTTCCTGGTATCCAAACTGCAGTGTAATTGGGAGTACTCTGGTCTTTCGGAGGATACATTTTGGATATTTATGTTGAGATGAAAAAATAAAGCCATCGACCTGGCCAGCATCACGCACAGTTTCACTTAATCAGCTGGAAAGGACAAGCTACAGGGCTTTTTGCTTTTTCAGTTTTAAAACAAAAATGTGTTTTCCTATACTTACTGTTTCCATTCATTTCCATTTCATAAAAAAAAATTTTCATGCTCAGAAGCTGTTACTATTTTATTTTGGGATGAATGCTTATTTTTAAGAAAGAACATATTAGAGAAACAAAACCTTTCTATTTTGGTTGGAGTATACCAAACAACGTTAAATTACAGGGTAACAGATAAAAGGAAATTGGTGCTAGCCCCTTTTACCTGAAACACGATACAAGTGGAGCGCGCAGGATCTACAAGTCACAATTTGGAGTGCACTTTGGAGCCTAACCATGCCTCTTTCCCCCTTCTAGACATCATTAACAGCGTTTCTGAACGTAAACAGACCCTGCTGGAAAGCAGTCGCACTTACGCTAGCATCTGAGGCTTGGGGGAGCTGTCGTACCAGGGCACGGCGGACGCGGAGCCGCAGGAGGTGCTGCCTGGCTGCTGCGTGATTGCAGCAGGGTTGGTCCTGGGCGAGCAGCTGGCGCTGCAAGGGGAGCCCCTCAGCGCGGCGGGCAAGGCCAGGCAGCCCGGGGCACACACCGGGGGCACGGCCACCCCCTCTTGCAGGCTGCCCGGCCCCTCGAAGCGCGCGGCGCGCTCGTCCGCGAAGCCGCCGTCCCCGTCTGCATCAGCGCTGGAAGCTGCGTCTGAAATACTGTAGTCCGCCTCTTCGTAATACCCATTCTCAATCATTTCTTGATCCTCCTCATCTTCCTCGTCTTGTTCGGAAGGGCAAATTGCTTGTTTTTCATATGTTTCCTTTTGAGGGGTAATAAGATTGCTGTTGTCCATTGGCCAAATATCTGAAATATCTGTGCTGCTTTGCGAGCCAAAATAGTCTTCTACAAGCCCTTGTTTTACTATATCAGTGCTACTGGCTGGAGAAAGATTATCTGCGCCAGTTTCACTTTTAACTAGTAACAATTCCTCCGTTGTCTCTTGTACTTCTGAGGTTTCATTATGTTTCTCTTTGCTGTGTTTTTCAAGCTCACACTCCGCATTTGTGGATGAACAACCTAACACAACAGATGGCTCAGCCATGTGAGGAGCTTCCAAATGCAACTTAGCTCTTTCCGCTGTAGTGTTATGATGCTTCTCAAGGTCCTCAGAGTCCTTAGAAGTTGTGCCGAGGTTTGTCTGGGGGCCATAACTTTTCCTATCAGTAGATGTGTCTTCATCTGAAACAACTAAGTCCAAAAGACCTTTTGCGTCTGAATGTGAGGAAGGTATAGGCAGAGTTTCATTATTTGAAAATACAACACACTGTTGCTGCAAACTGCTGTTTGTTTTCATACTGTCATCACATTTTGCTACATCAATTGCTCCAAGGTCCAATACAGTTTTACTGTCACTTAGCTGGCATTCAGGTACAATAGATATCTTTGAATTTTCATCAGGTGATAGCTCATCATCATCTGAAGGCAGTGAATTTATGGATGTCAAAGATGATTGTATTTCACTTACAGCACTGGTACTCTCAGTACAATGGCTCTCTACTGCATTTTTTATAGCATAGTCTGGTTTTAGTAAAAGCTGAGGAAATAATCTCTCACTACTGTATGTACTTTGCCCTTGAACATTTTCAAAAACCTGATCGGGGTTGGGGTGAGTTGCAAAAGAGCTTGGTTCACTTTCCACACCTGAATCTGAAAAGCGAGAAGAGGCACATGTCACATTAACATCTGGCAATTTAGTCATGTCTCCACTCAGAGGAGCTTGAGTTTCTTTTGTAGAAAGGATAGGCTGACAACTTCTTATTCTTGTTGAGACAACACAGGTATGTTGCAGATTTCTTTCATGGACATCTTCCTTCTCAAATACTTGTTCCTGTTCTCCTGAGTTCAGTTTATTTCCAGATTCCGAAGCTTGCATATTGGGTGTCTGCAGATTCCCTCCTGGCACTCCATCCTGGGGAAACTCAGTCCACGATCCAATGTGAACAGCCACCTTCTCCCCTTCATAGGGATCCTTATCACTGGGCTTGACCTCAATCGTCCTGACACCTGGAGAAGCTGCCTGACCTCCATGACAAGCGTCAAGCGAAACCCCGGGCTGCAGAGCACCCTCTGCTTCCGTAACTCCAGGACCTGCCTGGGGGCTACTAAGTCCACCAAAAACAGTCACATTTGTGCAATGAGAATTCCCTGGGCTACCTTGACTGGCCTGAACACTTTCCGTCTCGGCAGTCTTTTGCTCAGGTCTAGCTGGCCAGCTGGCAGCTTCTGTCTGGCTTGCCGACCTCGTGCTGCTTGTGGTGTCCCCAGGAAAGGCACCGGCCGCGGGCTCTGGCCCGTGGGCCGCGCGACACGCAGGCCTGGCAGCCGCGCTCCGGGAAGCGTCCTCCAGGGCGCCGCTTTTCAAGCACTTGTAGCCTACTAAGACCACAGAGTCCTTTGAGTTCTGCTTCACAATTTTTTTTGTGTTTTCAGGTTTCATTGTTTTCATAAGCTTCGTAACCTTAACTTTGGATTTATTTGCATCTTCACTTCTCCCTTTCAACGATTTTGTTAGCAGCTTTTCACTGTCTGAATGCCAAAGGTTGGAGGCACCTGCAGGTCTTATTTTCAATTCTGGGCTAGTAAAACCAGCTACGAAACCTTCTTCAGCATCAAATTTATCCAGTTTGTTGGATTCTGACCTTGGAAGATTCTGAACTACCAACCAGGGTACATCCAGATCTTTTAATGAAAAAAAGAGAGAAAAAAAGTATTGTTTACAACAAGATTATGCAAATAACTGCACCTATAACATAACTATATTATATATTATATTATATTAATATATATTAATATGTATTATATATTATATTATAGAACTTGAGAAATCTTTTAGAAATAGAGAAACATTTCCCAGAAAATAAATACAATCTGTCATAGCCAGGAAGAACCAAAGAAACACACTCAACTTTTTCATAATTTTTGCTCCAATCTCCAAAGAGAAAATTGCAGTGAGATTTGTTTACCTTCAGTGATTGAATCTAAATACCGATCTTCAAAGATTATAGGTAAGGAGTTCATATCTCCATCTAGTTCACTACATTCAATAGGGAGGGGTGGAAGAGAACTGCAGAAGGAAGTATTTTTGATAGCTGCACACATTTGCAGATGACTTTGAGCACTGAAAGAAAAAAAGTTGTCCTACATGACAAAACCCAAGTGTACATCTTTATATCAGTAGAACTTAGTAGCACTTGAACTCACTTTACGAAAATGCTTTTTTGCTAATTCCTTATTTACATAAGATACATTTGAATTTCACTGTCCTAACTTCTTACATACCTTCATTAAAAGCTTCAAATGTATATTCAGATCATTTTCTACTGGATTTGTTACATAAATCCAGTATTTCTAGAAGATATTACTTTTACACAGCATAAGTTGTAGAATAAATACTGCTAGGTGGTATGTGTGTGTGTGTGTGTGTGTGTGTGTGTGTGTGTGTGTGTGTACACATCAAGGGGCTACTCACTGTAGTTCCTGATAAGCCAGGGCAGCCTGCCTGGGATGCTCAAGGCAAAAGAAAGCCTCCGCAAATCTGCGTACCTGCAAGATCCAAAGGAAGTTAGAGCTGATTATTGCAAGAATTTTTGAAAATTTTCCAGCATTCCCACACCACAATGTTATTAACTTGCACGGATTATACAGTTATTTTTTATAAATGTCCAGTCCAGGAGTGTATGGGAGTAGATGTCATGAAAAAGGCTATCAACTGAAAACAGAATTTTAACTTATGTCCTGGATGACAGAGGAAGACTACATTAGACTCAACTGACTGCTGAAAACTCAATTATAAAGAAATGAATTAAAGAAACAAGGCTCATCTGGAACATAAACATGCAAAAATATTAAGAGAAATTCAATGAAAGGAAAGGAAATTACTGTGTGGTGGACATTTCTGAATGTGCTTGAGAATTATCTTCAGAAGAAAAAAATCCATTTCAGATAATCTCCAGTCCCAGAATCCTACGAAGTCTGTGTTTCAAACTTCCCATAAATACTCTCTAGCCCCCAAATGAACTCTAAGGCAAAAAAAAAAGTCATTTACTGTGAAGATTTCAGTTGCAATTCATAGAGAAGGTAACAAAACATAAGTTAATTACAAGCGCTGTACTCGGGATTTAACTGCATGTCCAGGGTTAATAAAATTACAATATTAAAATAGTATCTTAAACATAGGGGGCATATTCTTATCTAATATATAATGACGAAGTATTATTATTATTATTATACTATAATTACCACAAGTAAAAAACATATAAAAATGAAATATATTGAAAATACAGTATCTAGAAAAATCAAAAGCTGAAGTTTTGCAAGGCAGTGTTTTATACATTTTAATCAGTACATAATATTAATTTAATCTGAATGTGTTTTTTAATCAGATTTTTAAAGCAAATGATCATTATGATGACTGTCAGCCTGAAGAACTTAAAAAGTAATTAAAATATCCCAATCAATTGTGTAACAGGAAATATATCCTAATTAGGAGATATTTCTGTGACCCTAGACCAAGAATAGCATAAAATATGTGTTTGAATTTAGCCGCAATCAGTCACTTCATGATGTGAAGTAACTGGAATTATTATGCAGAAAACTTTACACTTCTGTCACTGACTGCTGAGAGAAGAAAAGGCTTGTTTCTTTTCCCCCCCTCTATTTGCTGTCCACTATTTGTAACTGTTCAAACAATTCCAGTATTTTGGGCAAAAATCCGAGTCCCGGCTCCAGGAAGCTCTCAGGACAACAGCAAAGGTGCGACGCCAACTGAAAGCCAGCCACAGGACCACTCCAAATGCCCAGATACATCAATATTATAAAGGGGAAAAAATAAATCAATCCATATATTCTCCCTACATCCTAGGAATTATCAAGGTGAAAGGAATGGCTTTGGAATATCATGCCCAGACCTACCAGAAGATGTCACTATGGAATAAGCACCTTTTATGAACCAATTTAGCATGCCAAAGTTTTGTAATATTAAAATCACATATCTCAAAAATTTTTTCAATAGTTGAATAGTTGAAAACTTTATTATTAGGGGGATACTACAGAAGACAGATGTTCTAGTAAGCCTAAAAATTCACAGCTTTTTATGTAGCAATTAAAATCTGTTATATTATTTTACAGAGGAGATATACTCAAATGTGCTTGTAAGGTCTTTAAAATACACTATTTCATTATATCCTTATTTTCTAAATACACTTCAGAAAAAAAAATATAGCTGTTTTACAAGTATCTAAAAGTAATGCACAGAAGGGTGATAGTCATTTGGTCAAGTGCTAACTTGGCAGATTTGTAGGGAGCTACTTTACTATAAACCTCTAAACCAGTCTAGAAGTCTAGAAGTGTCTGTTTCTCTTAGACTTTCCCAGGGAGAGTTTCCTGTGAAAAGCATAGACTACAAGAATTGTAAGATGAAATGGTAAAACTAAGAGATATTTAACATCCAGTAGAAAATACAACAGAGAATGTAAAGGTAAATAATGTAGATAAAGTAACTGCAGAACTCAAAAAAAATCACTAGTAAACACTTCTTTTCTAAAAACAAAAGTCAACTTTTTCTGTTGTAACAAGAGTCACCTTTGAACCAAGACGTATTGATTTAGAAATGGCAGAGACTCAGCATCCCTCAATAGCGAACCACACCGAGGACTACAAAGATTCTTCAACCTCCCATCATTACACTGTGAGTGTGGGTTCATACCCCCAGAAAAAATATTTCTGCACTTTTCATGAAAGAACAAATTTCTTTTTAATTTTAAATTAGGTGAGTATGGAAGTACTTGGGGAAAAAAATGCAGGCATGAAACCAAGTGATAGATATTTTTAAGGAGAGGAAAGAAGGGGCCTTCTATTTTTTGAAAACTGCAAGGCATCAAAGAAGTACTTTTAATATGCATGATGCCTCAAATCACTCAGCGTAATTAACTACTTTCCTTTATAGTCCTTAAAATAACTTCAATGAAATAAAATTTTAAGGTATTTGAGAGAGAGAGATTGAATTAAAACAGACAACAGAGCACTTAAGGAGAGGCACGTTCAAGAAACTATGTGCACATCATTACTCAATATATCTTATATTTTAACAGCAGGACCAGCAAAAAAATAAAATATAAAAGCTTATTCTTTCTTATTAAATATATATTTGTAAAAAAAAAAACAAAAACCAAAAAAAACAACAACATAACACCTGAATACAAATGTGGGTTATCTGAAATAGTCTCTCCTTTGTAACTTTTACAAGAATTAACTTTAAGGATTCCTGAATTTTTATGGAGAACGTGCAGTAAGTAAGACCATATTTGGACAGCAAAATGATTACAGGCTAGAATGAACACAGCCCAATCTAACAAATAAATCTTTCTGAAAGATTTCATTTGTCCTCCGGATTAAGCCACAAACACTCGTTAACAACGTGGTTTATCGAGTCTTTATGGTCAAGACCATGGTCCATCTCCAGAATCTAGAGAGGAAGGTTTTTGATGAGGGTCACAGAAATGCAGGTTAGACAAATCAAATCTTTAAAAACTAACTGAAATAGACTTTAGACTATAGCACTAGTGTCAGGTATTCTCATTAACTTGACAAAGTAACAAGCTCTCCAAACAGTTTTAGAAGCAGAGCTTTCAGATAAACTCTTAAAGATGACCTTTTCTATTATGTGTTGTGATAAATGCATGGGTTGTGATCTCAGACAGTAAAGATGCCAGGCCAGCTGAAATCCAAGTTGTGTTTTGGGGGACTTTTTTTGTTGCTGTTCTTTTCTGTTTTAATGAATCTTACTCTCTGAAAACTTTACAATGTCAGATTTGTTCATATTTTTGATAACAAAAGAAGGGAAGAAAAAAAAGTATTTATTAGGAGATAAGGCAAAAGCTTTAGCCAAAACTTGAAAACAGTTCACTCTGAGAATCAGCACTGTTGTGATTTTGTGTAAGCCTACAAAACCTGCATAAACATGCATATATAGAAAAAGATCAACTCTGCGCGTGTGTGTAGTTACTCACCACATGTACATATGTTCACATCTCAGATGATTTTTGATTTTAAAATCCTGCTTGAAGTGTCCCTTCAGAGTTTACAAATGCTATAAATTCTTAAATCGGAAGAAAAATACTTTTTTTTTTGTAACTTGAGCAGACAGCCTACACGTAGCAGGGCAAAATGAGCAAGCACTAAGCATGCCACCAGAATAAAAATATATTGTTCTACACAACTACCCCTTGTGACAGCCCATGATTTGCCTCTGAACTGCACTTTTTATTCAGAAGTTCAATGAATTTGTATTTTATGTATTACATTTCAAGAATAAGCTCTATTTGGAATCTCATTTAGACACATATTTCCGTAAGTGTGATATGCTCTTTATAAAACCAGAGTCAATACTCACCCTTAAGGTGTGATGCTCCTGTGCTAGCAATGCGGTGACTTCCTCTTGCAAGGTAATGACCTCCAGAAATTGCCCCCAGAGAGCCATTAGAAGTGAGCACAGCTGAGCAAGATTCATATTTATAAGTTCTGCCAGTTCATCAGGATTTTCTATTTTCTGAAATTTGAGGGGAAAAAAAGTATTTACACAATTGCAGCCCATAATGTACAGACCAAGGAACAGAAAGCAGGAAACAGACAATCAATATAAAAGGAACCCAGTCGCAACTTGATGTCATCTTAAAGGATTATTTTCAAGAAGAGACATTTCCATTTCAGAACAGTCACAACTGACTGCAACATTTATATAGACCTACACATCCAGATGACACTATTCAGCTATGTCTACACACACTTTGAACGTCCCTGGGAACCAGCGTCATACTACAGGCTTCTTAGAACCAGATCACATAAAGGTAAACCCTGCATGAAAGAAGTTTTTCCTTCAGCAGTGTACTGCAGCCTGGGATATAGCTCTGTGTAAATCAGTGTTGGACAGCTAGGCTTTTATTTCCTGCCACGTAATTTTTCAGAAAGTAATTACAGGCACACAAAGCACTGACACAAAGAGTTTTAGAGTTTTTAGAGTAAGGATAGTAAAGATCCAACTTCAGCAATTTTGAAAAGGAAGTAGCAAGAAGGATAACAAATACTGAGATACCAACTCAGCAGGAGACTGTGAAAGTAAGGTGTGGAGGGATACATGAGGAGAACTCATAAAAGAAGGGAAAAAAAAAAGGAAAACAAAACCCCAAAACCATAGTTTAGTAAGCTAAGAGAGGAGCTAAGGAAGAAAAATGATTACAGGTTGCGAAATAACTCACATTTAAATATGGAAAGCTTGTAATGTGTAAAATAAGATCATTAATTGCCCGCAGAGGCTGAGTGCGCTGGTGTTGACTCCAGTTACACGAAGGCTGCCCTTGTGCAGCGGGGGCTGCCTGTCCCTGACCCTGTGCTGGTGCTGACCAGTGGAAGGCGAGCACAGGGCATCCCAGCGCCCACCAAAAACTCCTCAACCTTCCCCCTGAGCCTCTGCAGCGACAAGGCAATTCACTAGCTGAGACCAGTTCTTCTGACTGCTGCACATGGAGGACAGAGTTGGGGAGCAAAATGTAAAAAACTAAAGTTTTTTCTTGAGACTGTTAGGAAAAGAGGGCAAGTGTGGATATAAGTCTCTTTCAATCAGGGTGACACACCTGGGGAAAAACGCTCATGTACAACTTGCTTACATGACTGCTGGATTTTACAATACTGTGAGATGACAGGATCATACAAGGAGGAATTCAAACGAGGAACACAGGAAACTCAAGGTGCGAGCTCATACAGCGCTACGGCTGATGTGGCAAGATGCCACGTGAGCAGTCACGTGCTAAAGCTGAGCAATTTCTCTTTGGATGGGAAACCGTTGAAAGAAATGTTGGCAAAAGAATACATAGGAAGTGATTACTGAAACAGAAATCTATTCCCAAGTAAGATATGAAATCAGCATCCTGTAATTTTATAGATAGAAAGAAAAGAGTACCTTTACTTCTTCACACAGTTCTGTAAGACGAACTTCTACATCTATGTTTTCTGGAAAGACGAGAGATGCATACATGTGAAAAATGTATTTCTCACATTGCAGAGTAAAAATAGTTATCTACTTAACAGATATTACAGAATTATGTATTACTTATTATTATCAAATTATAAAATTTAAACTCACATTAAAAAAGAAAAGAGACCATCAAATAAAATGGGATGCTATTCTAAGTTCCACAATGAACTTGAAATTCTGTACACTTTAAACTACAGTTAGATTGTTTCTTATTAATTGCTGAGGTAGAGGACAGAACACAATTAATTAAAATTATTAAACTAAAATTATTAAATAACTAAATAACTAAGATTATTAAAATCTTCCCTAACATGGTACTTAAACTGGATCACACTCTGGAATGACTTATTTACGAAAAAAACGGATTTCTTCATTCACATTGAATCTTTCTCCTGGTCACACATTCCAATTCTACTCAAGCAACTCCAATCAATTAAAAGTTAATGACTATGATTTGATTTCCTTCTTTACTTGAAGTATGAGTAAAGAAACAGCAATTTATAATCCCTAAAACTGTTTGTGACAAATATTTAAATTAATTTTTGAAATGCAGTATTAAGGAAAAAAAACATAATATTTCTTGAAGACATACACACAAAACATGCTTCCAATCCCACAAAAAAAAAATAAGAAGTGATATGGATAACGAACATAGGTTTGTAGGGTGGCAACAGCACTTTCACTCAATTTACCTTTGAATGATACCACCTAGGCATAGTGGCTATGTATTGATCTTCAAATAATTGCATCTATTGTACTTATTGCCATTATACTTAATATCAAACAAATTATCTCTCTTAAAGTCCTGAGAAAACATACGACTTGCAGAAATGCACGAAGTGCTCAGAAAAAAAGATTAGAAATGTTTCTGAGAAATACTGCCTAAATCTGTTCACTGAATCATGCTTGAAGATAATTATTCTGAAAAATCTATGAAAACTGTTTAAGATCCAATAATTTGGTTGTGTTTGTGGCCACACAATTTTTGTCATTATTGAAAATATTAAATGGCTTATTTACCAGAGCCAGTATTAAATATTTATCTTCACTGTCAAACTGCAGTTGGTGATAGGTTCTGAGCAACAGTCAAAACTCTGAGGTCTTAAATCATTACAGAAAACTCCAAACTACAATGTTCTTAATAAAAAATGACAGAATACAAATCATGTAGGGCAAAAGGTAAAAGGAAACCTTGAGAAGGCCTTGTGCAGTGTTTGGGAGCAACCTGAGGCAACCTGAAAGATTTTGCAGGGGAAGAAAAGTCTTTTATAATTTAAAGAGGTGAGTCTGCAAGGAGTAACCTAAAACTACCTTTTTTAGCTGGTTATTTAAATGATGACAGCTGACTAAACTCTTCAATCATTTCTGTTTAGTAAAGCAGGACAACAAAAACAAAACAACACTGAACCAAGAAAACAGTAATAATTTCTCATTTCACTATCTATATTCAGCACAGATGCAAGTAGCTCAACTCCACAAACTTTAGAGTTCAACCTACTTTCACTATGGCTGAATACAGAGGATTTTCTTCTCCTGTTTACATATAAAAATAGTTTACATTATTAATAAAGGTCTGAGGGGTTATATCACCTGCTTTGTAAACATACCTAGGTAGGCGTCTCTCTGGGCTCGTGGATATTTTCTTCTGAGAAGGCGTTCATAAAGGACCTGCATGCTGGCCTTGGCTAGTTACAGGGATTGCATACACATGACTAGTTACTAACCTCCTTTTTTCATCTGTGATTTATTATTTGCCTTAAAGTTAGTATAAAGAAAAGCTTATTGCTAGCCTAGCAATTAGTGCAGTTAGATCAGTACGATAAAGCATAGAATTTGTGTAGTTTCTAGATTAGGTTTTATTCATGATGTACATTATGCTCATTTGTTTTGCTTTTTATTTCCTGAAACCAGTAAATGCTCAGTCCTAAATACTCAGTTGAGTTACAGAGTTCTTTTCGTATGCCTCTGCAAAATCACTGTGCTGTCTACAAAATATGAGGTAGTTTAAACTGAGTTGAAATGTACATCATAAAATTGGACAAACAGAAGAAGCAAAATCAAATGGATAATTTATTTAAAACACAAAAAGGTGATGATTTTGAGATTTAAACAGGATTTGAGATTCCCTTCTCCAAAATCCATTTAAATTTCATGTATAACACTTCCCAAATGAAATTGTTTATTTCAAAAATTAAATATAAGGGACAACAGTTGTATAATTTGTAAAGTCCAGAGTAGTTCATTTTTTGGTATACATTACAGAAACATGCTTTTTTTTCCCCTTTGCTGATGGATTTTAAAGAAAGTACTCAGTAATGGTAAGTTTTGGTTATTTGTCATGAGCAAAAGGTGAGCAAAAATAGCTTAATTAATATTTTTAGTTCCTTTTGTTATATCAGTTGTTCCAATCAACATGCATACATCATAACTGAAATAAAATTTAAAAGATTCATAAATAAGAAAATGTTACAGCAGAAATCGAAAAGATTTTGAAAAAATAGGAAACAAACTGTCAGCAAAGTATGTACAGTGTATGTCAAATGTAATTACAAATATTCATATCCCTCAATCTATTGTTTAAACTTGCATTTCCTTAGGTAAGCTAAGGTAAGCTTAGGTAAGCTACTCACAGAAAGTAGTAATGGTTTGAGTCAAGTTCCACTGAGGTTTATGAAAATCTTTCTGTTGACTTCAATGAGGCACCCAGCTATGAAATTCAATTACTTGCATCTTTCTATTACATATATTTTCTAAGAATGTTTTAGAAAATGTAAACTCCTATCTGAAACATTTAAGTAGCAATTTAAGTAGTTCCCTTACAATGGCCATAAAACCAAGAGATACTATTTGGCAAAAAGTGCATTTTGTCATTAAAAAGAAGACTAAGAGCTGAATCTTTCATGTAATAGGGCAGTCCCTCCCCTCCTTATCGAAATTTAGATAACTGTGAAAAAAATATTATTTGCACCATAACCATACAGTATTTTTGCTGCTATTAAGAAAAAGCCTCAGTTTCTACATTAATGGTATGTGCAATTTATGTGGAGATTTTTAGCATCCTTCCTCCAAAAATCCCATTCTAGAAATAGCTTTTTATTTTTGAATGTGTGTGAAACATGCTTTGTTTTGATTAGTTACTGGCTGCCATGTCACACATATCTCCATTCTTTTGTCTTATAAACTGGTGCTTAATTTTGATATTGTTGAAATTACACAAATTACATATATTACACAATATTCTAATCTATACCTGCTGTCTACAGTCGATGTAAATTCTGAAAGACCTGCCTGGTCTCTGGATTTAAATAAAACTTCACCTTAAACAAAGAGAATATATTTGTTGGGAAAAAAGCCCAGCTGGTCCTTTCTTATGCCAATGTATCCTCCTTTTTATTTATACTACTGCAAGTTGAAAGTAGACTCACTAATACACCAGCATTCTACAGAAATGCGTTTCATGGAGTATTTTCACAACTATTTTTATCAAGTATGGTTCATTCGAGTTACTTGGAGTCTTCACAGTCATAGAATTTATAACTCAAGTTTCTTTCTATGAAGCTGTTCTGTAAGAGTTTAATTTTAACTTTTTAAAGAAATGGCTGCTCTGAAAGCATATTTTTACTAAGTTTTATAGAAACAGTTCTTCTATATTCAGATTGCTTTTCATAATTCTCGGATAATTAAGCCATTGGTCTATCGGTCAGTTTAAAGGTCACACTGCAGATTGAATCAGCAGCATTTTTTTTCCTGTAGGTCTTGTTTTCATTAAGTTTCCAATGCAATGTTCTCCTCTAATCCAAGCTTACCAAATTTTGGTTTAAAACGATTATAAATTGCTTCCTTGAAGCTTAAAAGCAAGTACAGCACACTTTTCTAGACTCCTTCTTCCAAATTCTCACCACCAAAACCCATTATTTGAAAAACAGGCCAAATCTTAAAACAAAGACCTACAAGAAAAAAATATTTGTATAAATTCAGACTGTTATCTCATTATTTCATTAGTGGGGTGATGTTATTTTTTTCCCCTCTGTGAGTTATTAAGTTCCAGCTCAATTTGAAAACAAACTGTAGGTATATAACATGTACAAAATTAACACTATTTCAGCCTAGAAGAGGGGACATTTGTAATAAATACTTAAAGAAAAATGATGCATTTTATTATATTCAACATACCCAGTTCAATTCGGTGGGAAGAGGGAAGCTCCTTTGTTATCATCATAAAATAGCTATGCAATCCTTTGAAAGCAAGCAGCAAACTGGCACAAAGTGTGTAGTGAAAATTATAGGCATGATTGAGGAAAGACTCTGAAACCACAAAACTGCAACCCTAAAGAAAAAAAAACAGCACGTATTAATTTCATACCATAAGTGAAGCATTAACAGAATAAAACTGACTTTTCAACGGATTGCAGTATATTGGAAAAAAGGTCAAACACTAAATACTTCAAGTTTTCCATCTACATGATCCTGAAATTTAACATAACCTTTTGGAACAATTTTTCTCTTTTGAAAAGAGCAAAATACATCCAAAATTCCATCTTAATCAGACAGTACTTCTGTAAAAAAATGTAAAAATCCAAGCTAACCAATACAATATATATAATATGTTTAACTGACAAATGCTTACATCTGCTGATAACTGTTTTGTGTAGTTATTGCCAAAGACCACACTTTCAAGCGAAGGAATAACAGAGTCTCTGTTTTGTGCTGGTGCATTCCTGTTCAACCACGTACTCTTCACAGGGCGAGGAAAGCTGTAGGAGATACCCACATCTCAGAAATACAAATGAACTGAACAACTCTAACATACTATGTATCACAAATCTGTCACAGTTACAAAAATTCTTAGTATCTCTTTGAAAAAACATGCCAAAACACCGATTCTCAATAATACACTGAAAGTGCCCAGGCTAGTAACGCTGCCCTTCTAAAGAAGGATTTGTAAAATAGCTCTCTTCAAAGAGCATCTCCAGGGGCTGGAACAATTTCAGAAGTTACCACCCTCGACTGTTTTGCTGCCATCGTTTACCACAAAGGCCAACAGACTGTGCCAGGAGACTGGCGAGCTCTCCCTTACTCTTTTCGATGCAGAACTCAAAATAATTTAAACAATATTCCTGAAAGTTTAAGCCAAACAGCCCAGTTTTTAATTACAACAGGTAAGAAGCACTCATCTTCTACCAACTTTGCTGTGGGGATATTAGCTCTTAAAGGTAAATGAGTAGTAAAACCCTTGGAGAACTGTCACACAAACTGTGGTCGATGACTTCTTAACCTCAGCTACTCGAAGAGAGGGCCCATCCAAAAATCCCAATCTGTATCCTTAATGTTCAATCCTGTCTGAAAATTAGTAACAAAACCTCTTTTTCACTTTCTCTCCATGAAACAAAGTTTGACCTAAGGCACAAACGCAGATGCAACCCCTGAATTTCACTGCTGTTGTTTTGACAACTGACATTTTATATACATGATGATGCTGCTTCAAGTGTATGATCATACAGAATTACAGTAGTAATTGAAAGCTAAGAAATAAAGACCTAATGCTTCCACTAACAGACTAAACAGCTCATCTTCCCAATTAGAAATATGTATAAATACCTTCCTCCTCACTTCTCCCCTTTTAGGTATTATCTCCATTCTGTATTATCTACTCTTACTTCTGAGAGAAACAAACTCAAAATTTGTTCCAGGTAGCTTTTAAGACCTGAGGGCTCTCCTCGCTCTGAACCTCGAATTCCAGAGTCATCACTAAGAAAACTACATCATACATAGACTTAATTCCTTACTAAGTATTTTATTTTCACAGTACTTCCAATGGGGCACCCAAACACTTTACTTGCATTTTATTAATAATTACCTTATCAATGGCTGATGCAGAGCAACCAAAGAGGCATGGACTATGACAGATATGACAGAAAGGTGGAAGTAGTCAAACATAACATTGACATAATGATGAAGGCCCCGATGCAAGTTAAAGTGCAGCTTTAAAGTTCGGCTACTGATTGGCTGTAGTGTGCTCAGGTCATCGGGTCTAAAAATAAATGAAAAACACATATAATTACAGCAACTGTTTTTAAAGTAGGCAGGCAAAAAAACTAGAAGTGCAATATGCGAGCAGATTACTAGTAACTGATGCAGCTATCAGTTCAGCATTGGCATATACTTTGGAATATCAGCTTACAAACTGTCAACATATTGCTTTAACAAAACCTTTTAGATTTACACTTACGAATAGTCTGTATCTGTGAAGTGTAGATCTAGTGTTAGCAGAAAATTCATTTCATTAAGAGATTCTTCAATCTAAAAAGAAATTGTAGAATCATGAAATCTTTTCAGGTCTTGTATTTAGAGCAATCCAAAATATAAGTGACACCAATTTAAGTATCTGGATATAGTAAATTGAATGGCAGATTACCTTCCTCTCATCTAACAGCATTTTTACTTTGAAAATCATCACGTCATTCACAGAAACTTCCTCATTTTTATAAAGAATCTGAAATGTTTTACTGCAAACTACATTGTCTTGGACTGAAGCAGGAAAGGCAAGATCTGCACCTGAAAAGAGAGAAACAAGTGTTAATAAAAATTGGTCTAGAATCCTGGAATGCTGGAGCAGATAAGTGAATATAATGGAATAAGTGAAACTTCCATTCCTGAAAGTTTCATGTCTATCATCAGAACTTGGAGCCAACAATGAAAACTGGAGATCAGAGAAATGCTTTCGTTTCTAAGAAATACTGCATCGGTATTTTTTAATATAATTTACTTTGAACACAGTTTCCAGATTGAAGATTTTTTGCTTTGTTTTGAGCTGGATTAAGTCCTTCCAGGCATCAAAAGTTCTAATAAAAAGCATTTTTTTTTTCATTCAATATTACTGTTGTTTCAAAATTTTTAAGCACACTGAGAACTTGCAGATGAGGCAGAAAGGTTAAATGACATGCATGAACAGTCTAAGTTACACAAATATACAGGTGGTTCCTTCCTTCCTTCTTTCTTTTCTTCCTTCCTTCCTTCTTTCGTTCCTCCCTTCCTTCCACAGTTTTATACACTACTTTGGCCAGACCAGTTCCAAATATCCCTTACATTTCTTGTTCAATATTTTACTTCTGCTGATCAGAAAGAGTTCACAAGAGTTGTGATGAATGTTTGATGAACATTTGGAGAACGGTCAAAAACTGGTTAGTGGGGAATGAGTAAGCAATCTTAATAGATGATTTCATAAGAATCTGCAAAAGGAAAAAAAATCCTTCTATAGAGTTTGTGCTTCACAGATTTGGGGTCTACAGGGCTGACCCTGCAACCTTCATAAAATTTGAGTTCAGTCTCTCTTCAGACACTAGAAACAGGAGGCAGTTGGATCTCCTGGACGAGCCCGCTATAGAGGCCGGTCCAGCAAAGGCAGTTCCCCTGTGTCAGGCACCTTCAGCCCATGAATCCACATGGCACGACACAGGTGAAGGGCAGAGAGGACATGCCTTCCTCACATGTAACCTGATATAATTTCAGGCCACCAGCAAAAGGCAGCGCCTCAGGTCTGACAAAAAAGAGGTAACGGAAACATGCGGCCATGATTCCAGTGCCTACGCACCGCTCTCCATCCCACTGACTTCAGCGAGAGGAGAAACTGTCCCCACGGGAGAGCAGCCATGGAGGAAAACCCACGGCCGGCGACGGGGGCTCCCCGGCCGCGTGGGGAGTGAGCGTCCCCAACCACGAGGCCTGCCAGGAAGCTTGTCCTGGCTCCCTCATTGCTCTGGTGAAAAGGGAAATGGGAAGGGAAGTAAAAGGGCTCAGAGAGAGACATAGGACCTGATGAAGCTGGGAAGGGCTGGACAAGTGGTGGAAAGAGAAGAAATGCAGCAGGAACACAGGAAAAACTGAGCTGGCACAGTCAATTTGGGGTGAATGGGGAGAGGCTTGGGAGAGTGGGACGCTTGCTGGGGAGAGCTAGGAATCAGGAGGAAGACAGGACCGGAATGAGAAAACCATGACGCTGTCAAAGGGAGCAGAACCAAAGAAAGACCCCGGTATGAGGACGAGGGAAGAACAGAGCTTCAGAGGCACAGGAAGACCTACCTGGTCCCACATCACACCTGTCCCAAGAGCGAGAGCTGCGGGCCCCAGCTCAGCCCCAGCTCCTCCACCAGGGACAAACACCAGGCCCTCTCAGCAGGCGGCTCGGCCCCTCAGCATGAGTCCACGCACCGCGTGACGGGGGCCTTTTGTTCCAAAATAACGGCCTGTAACTGATACGAGCTATTTGATCACCTTGAATGTAAGGCTGTGAACTAGATCTACAGCTTCTAACCCTGCTAAATTAAGGAAGCATCTGAAGCAGATGGAAGAGAGGTCCTCTGTGAGATAAAATACAACCACGTCCACAAGGAGGACAAATGAATACCATCATTACCACACACACACACACAAAAATCTAAATTCATACAAAAAAAAAAAAAAAAGCAAGTTCACCCACTCCTTGGTTGACCCCACATTCCTGCTCTCCACATTGTGGTGCTGTTGCGGCACAAACATTACTAGCAGCTACATGGTGAACCAGATGGAGACACTAATCTAAAAAAGCATCCCAGCCTTTCTTTTGGACTTTTCTTGTTTTGTTTTTTAAGACTGTTTATCAACTGGCTGAGCTCCATGGTAGAGTCGCTGGCCAGAGCCGGGCGCAGAGCAATGGAGCAGCAGGAAACAGCCTCAGGGAAGCAAAGGCTGCTTTCTTTTTTTTCTGACACTGTTGATTTAAACTCATGTCAAATGCAGATATAGTGTAGTTTATGCCTAGTAAAGAGAGATAAAAGGGCTAGAATATATGTCACAAAATCCATTACGTTTCCTGAAAAATAACTGAAAGCAGAACTATAAGACATCATGAAAAAAATTAGAGATAATAAAAATATAATTTAAGTAACACTATTAAAAGCGTCAGTTTAGTAGAGTGAAATCCCAGTAAACCACACTACACTTATGACTTAAAATAACGTGTTCCTTTGTTCATTAAAAAAATACTTCACATATGCCCAGGAAGCATTCAAGAAGCTTCAGTGCCTTTACCGGTGATTCGGCTCAATAATTCAGGTCTCAGTAATCTTATATAAATTTTCTAAGTCTGTACCAAGATTTTCTTCCTGGCAATTCCATTTTTTTTTTTTTTCAAAATTAGGAGAGCATTAATCTATGTTTTCTGGGTTTAATTTGCTCAGGGCACAGAAATCAAACCAGAGGACCATGTTTAAAATTAAAAAAAAAAAAAAAAAAATGGTCAGGGGAGATGGCAGTGGGTGGATACTTCTGTTCAGGAGCTTAAATCAGTTTTTAATGTTGCCTCTGGACAACAAGGCCAGGGGGCAGAGGGAGGAAGGAACGAAAGCTTTTCAGACCCTTTCTTTGCAAAGAAACAAGCTCAGCAACCTGCAGGAAAGTCTGAAATAGGTGAAGTTCTTCACTACTCTAAGGATATCTGCTTAAATGATACCTACCCAGAGTCTTTAGCCATTTTAGTCCATAACAAGGGAAAACTAAGGACATTGGTGGAAAAACAACAGCAGACACTAATATAAAGGAACCGTGTTGTGCTACCAGTAATGGGAATCAACAGAGAAAATACTGTAACACAAATCCTGTAATTAACTTAAGTCTCACTGTTAAGAACAAACAAGCTAGTTTTTCAGTAGGTCGGCACGAAGTTGTATTTTAATTGTGTTAATAAAAAAATAGAGAATTAAAACTCTTATATTAGGTATAAAAACATAAGACAAAAAGGACACTCCTTTAATCAGCAAGGGGAGATAATTACTCCATTTGCTAAAACGGAGCTTATGCTAAAAGCTCTTGCACTTACCAGCTGCGTGTAACAAGCTAGCTTCCAATTTGTGGGGAATTCTTGGTGGGATTTTCATAGATGCACGAATCTGGTAAAAACTAAATGAAAAGATAGTCATTGGCAACACATTCATCTCAGTGCCCTCTTACCATACACAGACACAGGCAAAGGCAGGGGAGGGCAAAGGCAGAGCCATGAAATCCCCAAACTGTCTCATATATTGATTTTGATGGAACTCTTTACATGACCCAAGAGTCTATAAAATGCACTACATGATCTGTTGTCTTCATGATATCCCACTCCAGATAACTCACTTTTATTTATTTTCAGAGGTTAGCCTAGGGAGAGAACAACAACGCTCAGAGACAGGGAGTGGGAGGCCAGAAGCACCTTTCTGGGCAGAAGCACAGACTGAAATGCCCTTAAGAGCCCTTATTTTATATCCCATCGACAGCCCTGTGGCTCTTTTCATTATCCAAATGATCCAAATCCAAAGCATCCTTATTCTGTTGTTTTGCTTTTAAACTCAACTAGGGCTGAAGCACCAGGACTTCGTCAACAAGGTGTGCAACCGTGTACTAGCCTTACAATCAATACATAAAAATAATTTTTAATTAAATGCTTTTGCAAAATTAGAAGCCAACTTTAGCTTGGTCAAAACAATATACAAGAGAATGCTATATAATAGAAGATATTTAATAAACCAACAGTGTGTTTAGTGCTAAGACACAATAGCAAAATGATTCCTACCTTTTTAAACAACAACCATGATTATCAGTTTACTGTAGATTGAATTTTATTTTTTTAATTTAATTTTAGAAACCCACAGATGAAACAAGACTCCAAAATCATC
>JAUBNY010000862.1:1367163-1388686 GCA_032275445.1 Crypturellus soui | reverse complement strand
AACAACTCCCCTGTATCCAATCTTAATCAATATCTGCATTCCTGTTAGGAATATCTTTAGATAAACTTTCTGGAACTGTAACATATTAGAACTGCAACAAGATGCTCTTCTGACAAGTTCCTAGGATTCAGGGCTGTATGGCCCATGCAAACCTCCTTTCAGCTGAGATTTTTGCAAACCGTTCTTGATCTGCCAGCAGAGGCACAGACTACCAGCTGCCTTCAGGGCACAGCACAAGATACATTGCTGTGTGCATTGTTTTTTTGAGCAGCTTACTGACTAGATAGACTAGATACAGATTTTCTACTTGGTTTTGGTCAACAACATATCTAATTTGTGATTTAATCTTTGTTATTCAATGTCTAGCTGCCTTAGCAGTCTACTTTAAGAACTAACATATGGAATATATACATTTTTTTTGTCTGTTGTTTGCAATTAATCATCAGTGATTATGTAATTATCAGTTTTACTGAATTTAATATCAGCAACAGATGAATGTTAAAGTTACTTTTGCCATCTGCATATTTTTCCTGCCAACAGCTTTTCAGCTTTTTATTTTTTTTTCTGAGCAGAGATAGACAGACATTTGCTAATCCTGACCATGCTTATACTTTAAAATGCATTGAGTTGATTATATAATGAAACTGAAAATAGAGAACATTGCATATTCTGTGGAAGATTTTGATTAGTATTTATTGACATTTTAAAGTAATTTCTTACCATTATTGTCCCCTTTCTAAATTGGTGAAATCTCCCATTTCTAAATTTCTCATTTTTCATTCAAACCTTTCTGAGGCTTTCTGAAGTTTTGTGCTATTCAATGCAGGATATTTTAGAAACAGCTATCTGTAGTCTGGAGAAGGATGGCACATGATCCTTACTTTCTTAATCAAATTCCCATAGCAGTTTCTTGTTTCCAGCTAAAAAGCTATTACACATATTTTATAGCTATTTTCACTGCTGATGAAAGTGGTAATTTTGGATGGCACCAATCAGCATGTAAGAATTTAGTGTGAGGAATTCAGTTTAAAGGATTAAATGGTCTCACCTTCATCTCTAAGTTCAGATGATTTCACATGAGGAAGGATTTTTTTATATCATAGAATGAATAATCTGTAATAGCCACCAACCTTTTCCATGCATTGTCTAAACATGCAGTCTTTTCAGTGTTTTCCTTAAAATCTCTACCCAATTAGCCAAGACTTTCAACCTTTATTCTAGAAAAACACTTTGTAAATGGATTGGGTGCAACTTATAATAGGACAGCTTTCTTTTTTTTTCTTTTTTTGAATGCTTCATGTGCTTTACTGACTTTTTAGAATGTGAAACCAGTTTATCACATTGCAATTATTACACTGAATTTTCATTACACTGAGTTCAACCAGCCTTTCTTTTGACTCCACTTTCTAATTAAATGAGGACATTGGAAAAAATAATCTTGTTATTTCCAGACACTAAAAAATGTCAGAAATGCAGAAATAGCCTTTTCTGAGACATTTACACGTTTATAAATGTAAAAAAAATGTTTTTTTTTTCAAAGAAATGATTCACCTTTGTAAAGAAAAGAAAACAGCTTTCTAATACTTTTGCCAAACATGGGAGTGTAAACCTTCAGTTAGTGAAAATATCTGTATTCAGCCACTAAATAAAGTTCCATCTTTATTTCACTCCTATCCATATTGACATAGTCATAAAATGTAAGTTAGAAAAAAATGTGTTTGCTAGCTCCAGGAATAGTATAGATTTTATTATTTTTGTATCAATTTATTGGAACAGGAATGAAAAGGTATAATTCAGTAATATTCCTTTATTATCTTATTCTCCCAAACCACTGAAAAAAAATGTCATAAGTAACTTTTCCAGTCATTGCCATTTAGCCTCATACCAGCTGCTCTATTTCTCTCATAAGTGAATATCTTTCCAAGAACTTTAAGAAAAGCTACTGCTTATATTAGTAAAACATGTTTGTTATTCAACTATTCAACTATAGCGTACTGTTTATCTTTGTTCTTAAAAGCTTACCAGTGAATCACCGATGTAGAAAATATGAAACATGTTCATATTCTTTTGTAACAGCTGAGAACAAAGACTGAGATATTAGAAATTCATGAGTATCTTTATTCTAATGACTAACTGAAAGAAAAGAGAAAAAAAAAAGGAAAATTTTAGTTTAGATGAAATGAAACAGAAATACTATTCCTTAAAATTAGTTTGAATCACATCAGAGAGATTCTTTTGACAGAAAATGAAATTATTTGCTTTAGTTTTGGATCATCTCAAACTGTTAAAACACGTTTTGGTTGTTAAAACATCTTTTGGTAGATTTGGATCTACTCTCAAAGAATTGTCCTGGAAATGGTGAATAACAAGAGATAAAATCATTTAAAAATATTTAAACAAAATGTTTCAATATTCTTAAACAAAATACTCATTTTTACATTAGAAACACTCTCATTTCTTACCAAAGCTCTTTTTTTTGACAAATTACCTGTTCATTAAAACTTTTAGCCCAGCAGTTTTTCTGATGAACTGAAAATGTAAATTGATTTGAAAACCAATTATATAGGTAACTATCAAGTATTTTTAAAACCTAATCAATGAAATGCGATTCAAAAATCACATAAGTTATGCCTCATTTTTTCCTATGCATTGAACAGATGCTAATGAAATCAACCTATTATACATGTTAAAATATAATATTCTTTCTAATTCAGAAAAGACAAAAGCTTAGAGGATATTTTGTTGTAGTTGTTTTACATTAGGGATGGGGGTATGAACAATCTTCCCTAGTGCTGGAGCACTAATTCTCAATTTCAGTCTATGAACCACATCAACTGCCGCCCTGTTCCAAGTCGGTTTCGGTTTCTCCCAATACTCTGACCTAGGTTGGTTCTTCATCATGGAATAATTCAGCATCTTTTTGCCACCATTTCATTGATAGATACATTGATAAAGAGCAATGGAGAAAGTCGGTGTCTTAGTATGAAAATTCTTTGCTAAAAAGGCTACTTACTCCTCCTGGGTGTGATAAACTACAGCTGCTGTTAAAGATGTACTGTATATATTTAATGTAATCATATGTCACTATGGCTAGGTCTTGCTATACATATTTCTTTCATTAGTAGAATCTGTGATTCAAATAGAGCTTTTAGTAGCTAGTCTTGTGCACTAATTTTAATCATTTATTCTTTCCATGGAAACATTTGCTCTATTATTTTTTTTAAGAAGCATTTTTTGTATTATGTTTTTTTTGTATATAATAGCATGCTGTAATCCTGTAAACTAGTAGTTTGCCCTAAAGATATGATATAATCAGATTTATAATTGAGCAAAAAATATATATATTTATAAATATCCTTGAAGGTAAGGCCTGCATTGTTAAAATCCACATTTTTTTTTTCTTTATGGTGTATTAAAATTTCAGCACTTTACTTTTGCTGGCTTTAGTTAATATTTGCTGACTTTAATATGCATATGGAGCTGAAAAAATCTTCAGCAGCATGTGACAAGTGACAAACCACCTGCCTAATCTTAACCTTCTCTGCCTGCCTATGTGTGTTTTTGTCCTTGCAGCCGTTCTGCCTGTAGCTGAGACCTAAAACAAGTATGTGAGAAACCTTACTCAGTTTTAGAAGTTGGTTGACCTGGCATAGCTTGAATTTGAGAGAAATAAAAGAAGGATTATCAAACCCATTGGGAAAGTGAAAGGCATGATTGAAGTACAAGTTTTGTCCCCCTGTTTTGTACTATGTTGTAGCTCATTGATAGAGTGTTTAAAAGAAAGTTCAATTTCTGATGACACTTCTGTTTCCACTTCTGATTTCCACACTTCTCTTGATCTCTACTTTTCAGCACAAATACTCTATCAATTTCATTAGAATATCTAAAAAGTAGGTACAGCACAATATAAAAAAAAGAAAACACAGTCTGAATCTTAGCAAGGATACTGTGTTTTAAGGAAGATGTTTTCAAAAGAAAAAGAAGAATGGGGGAAATAAGTGTAGCTGAAGAGTCAAAGGGAAATAAAATAATGAATACAAGACAATTTAATCTGAGGTATTTATATTGGAAGCTCTGTCTTCTCGTTGATCATTGGTCCCTGGAGCTAAGTAATATAGGAATACCAAGACCAAGTGCGTGACAAAAACACACTTTTGTAACATCAAAAAAAAAAAAAAAGAGTCTGCACATGACAACTACTGATATCTGAGAAATTACAAGCGAGAGCCACAGAAGGATTTTTAATAATGTAAAAAATATTTACTGTTTAATGTAAGGTAGAGAAGTGATTCCAGCGAATGTCTTCTGAACCTACAGGAATGTATCCCTTAAGGCACATAGATTACTAGGAGGTGGATCCTAACACTTTTAGGGGATGAGAAGCCCAGTTTAGAGTTTAGTCCAGAAAAAAAAAATAGAGTAACGGAACTATAGGTGCCTTGGTAACTACAGCAGTGGAAATGGACATGGCTAAAGACTTTTGGACACACGAAAAAAAATTGTAGGGAATAATTTTCTCCTTGATTTTACGTGTCCAAATTTGTCATTAGCCCCAATGTAAGGGCTTATGTAGATGTAAGAATAGGACCTAAGAATAAAAATCTAGCAAGCTAAGAAAGAGGCCACTCAAGCCTGACAACACTAGATATTAAGACTTGGAAAAACACTGACCCTGCTTTAAGAATGAATTTGCAGTTGGACCCAGTATTAGGATGTGGAGAGAAGAGCCTATTTTGTGTCTTCTTGAGATTTAATTGCTGAGACACTCCAGGGATGCATGAGATTCTGGAGGGCAGAAATTTGGGCACATGTGGATTCTAGCAGAAGAAATATTCTATTGGTCAAAATATGCACTGAAGCAACGTGGGGGTTTAGAGGATATTGTTGACTACATTTTGAATGAAGGCATCTAAAATTGCTTTGGGGTTTTACATCTAAAGTCCTAATCCTTTACTGCTTTGCGCCCCATGTAATCATTTCAAGGTTTGCAAAGTGACTTAATAATTTCTAGCAGTGCCTTGGAGCCAAAACAGCCGGTTCTTAAAAATAAAAGTTAGTATAAAATTTAAGAAACTCTCTTAGGTCTAGAAATTGCTGTATTTGTTTGCATGCTTGAAACCCCCTAGATGAATTGAATTGTGACATGTGTCCCCGAATGTATCTGCTTATTTTAATATTGTAAAAATAACAAAGCCCCGACCAAGCAAACTCTGCACTACCACTAGAACAGCCTGGAGCTTTTAGGAGAGGAGGGTTTTCTGCATTCATGAACTCATTAGTGTCCCCCTCAGCATGTCTGGTTTCATTGTATTAGCATCTCAGATCGGGGAAAAGAAAGAAAGAAGTCAGTTGGTATTTCAGAGAAACTGTCACCATGAAGTTTAATCAGGCTTAATCACGGGTGAAAGTAATCCCAGGTAATATTTAACCTGTGAGGTGTGGCACTTCAGCAGTTTAAACTGACCTCAGGTCGGGGCTGATACATTTCTGCTTGCACGTCTTCACCTCTCTCCTGGAGCCATAAATACTCGCTCTCATATATTCCTCCGTAGTACTGGCTCCTGCCTGCCTCCACGGTGCCCGTCATGGGAAAGAAATGACCAGAGAACTGATCATTTCAGTGCAGCAGGTCAGACACTAGTATGTCTCTTGATAGCCTGTTTCTAGTCATGTATTTCACAAATTTTTGATCCTTACCAAAGCACACCCAGGGTGAAAGGCTAGATCTGCTGATATTAATTTAACAAACAATTTACAATAATGCCTCAAGACACAGTGGGAATCTAAATAAGGCTTCTCTTGGGTGACTCTCTTTGATGCCGGCAGCTGAACTTCAATAGACTGCGTGTCTTTTAGCTCATGCTCTCAGCTGCCTTGCAGCTACAAGGTCACCTTGTAAAAGTCTCCGAATTTTGTAACATCTAGGGAAATTTCTAAAGCGATCCCATATGACATAGTAATGCAGTCTTGGGAAGGGAATGGTTAAGCCGAGTGCTTCCTTTACTCCTTTGGTAGCGGTGGGAGTAGGGCTCACCGTGACACAGCAGTACCCAAGAGCAGATCACGAGTGTGACCGTCATGATGGCAATGGGCACCCCGCTGGGAAAGGCGGTTTTGTGTCATCCTCTCTGCTCTGAGGTAGAGCCCTTGCAGCCACAGGGACTGAGTCACCAGGCACCACTTAGGAACAATTACTCCTCCTGGGTGTAGTCCTCGCCTAAATACTGCCTGGGCAGCTTGCGCAGGGGGACGCCTCTTTCTCCTGCTCCTCCTGCCCCTGAGATGGGAGCAGATAACGGGCGGGCGGCAGAGCTGCTGACTGCAGTTGGGTTTGTTCAGTGGACGAACAGCTGTCATGCCATAGATGAAGGATATAACACAGCTGGAAGATAGCTGTGTGTTATCATCTCATAATCTGTACAATGTGGTTCCTAAAGACTTTCCCAACACTTGTAATCAAATTCTTTGCTAATTCTGTTTTTCTTCTCTAGCTCTTTAAACATTTTTCTTTTTGTATGCCAGTCAAATGAATAAACAAGAGGATGTAATTTGTGCATGAGTTACAATGGTTGCAGCGAAGCATAAAAATATTCATAATTCCTACTAAGATGTGATTCAATAATTTTATCCGTATTAAGATGCATTAGAATGTATCAGATGTGTTAAGAAGTATTAGAACACAAAAGGTATTAGAATATAATTAAATAGATGACTAATAATGATAGAACAATTACACTGAATTTCTAATGATGAATAAAATAGATAAGATGACTGCTGTAGAGAAGCTCTACTTTCTGGATGATTTAACGTTTATTCACTTAATAAATATACGGGCTGATGGCATGTTACCTTACCCAGACATCTATACAGAAGGGAATCAGGAAAAAAGGTACATGGTGCAACTTTTGAGCACTTCTAAGATAGGACATCTATGAATGAGGCAAATTTTAGACATTTAATCTATTTTTCATATGTTATTCTTTACTGATACATTCAGGTGTAAAAGAATCTATAAGTCAATAATGTTACTGATTTACACACATCATAGACATCCCAAATAGCTATCAATGCATTTATAATAGTTTATTAATATGTTAACATGTCATTACAAATTTTCTATCAAAGTCTGTACCTTTAATTTTCGCAAATGCCTATACATTTTATACAAAGATACTTGGAGAAAATAACGAGTTTATACTTTTTAAATGAAAACATTGAGTATGATTAAGCAGGAAATCCAACAGATATCACTGGGAGCTTCTTTGGCTGAATGGGGAACTCTTGACTGAGCCTAAATGCGAAGAGGAAATGTACAGGGCAGGAAGTGGGGCCAGGCTCCCTGGAGCAGTATAGAAGCATTGCCCAGACATGCAGGGAAAAGCTAAAGCTCAGCTGGATTTGAAGCTGGTGAGAAATGTAAAGATGGAAAAAAAAGGCCTTTTTGGCACATCAGCAACAAAAGGAAGATCTATGAAAAGGAGAACCAACTGCTCAGTGCTGTGAATGAAAAAAAAAGCATGGAAAAGACTAAGACACCTTCTTTGCCTCAGCCTTTATCGGCAAGGCACCTCCAGGTCTCTGCCTGCTAACTGACCTGGGGGAGAGAAGTACTGCCAGGGTAAAGGAGGATGGATTTAGTGGTGGCTTGAGCACACTGGACATAAAGAATTTGCAGAGGGAGCTGGCCAATATCATGGCAAAGCTATGCTCCATCATCCTTGAAAGGTTCTGATGGTCAGGGCAGGTCCCCACTGACTGGAAAAAAAGGTGTCATTACAAGGACAAGAAGGATAATCTGGAAAGCTAAGGACAGCAGACCACACTTCAGTCCCTGATTATGGAATAAATTCTTTGAGACGTCATCTAAGTGCTTGAAGAATAGGAAGGTAGTTGGGAGTGGCCAGCATAAGTTTACCAAAGTCAAAATCATGCCTGAACTTTTTGTATTATTCTCTCTAAGCTATGTTAGAAAAAGTGGCTAAGACTTGGATGCTGTGATTCATATAACATAACTACTGGAAGTCTTCAGGGGGAAATTAAAAGTATATTTTTAAAATGTAGAATATAAAGATACATGCTGTTTGGTCAAGAAGCAACTCAAAAATCTACCCACTGACATTCCACTTAAGGAGGAATATTTTTTAAAGAATGCGAAATCTCTGCCTTTCAAAGTTTGGCTTAGATATACTATTTATCTCCAGAAAGAAGGCCTTGTAGGGTATTTATGCTTTAAACAGAGGTGTATGGATTAAAAAAAATACATGCAAAGACACTCCTTGGAGGATGTAGGTACGTCTCTGCAAAAGCCAAAAGGTCCCTGTAAAGCAGGTCCCCTGCCAGGGCTCCCAGGGCTTCTGATGTTGGGGCTGCTGGTGGGGCCTGTCCTACTGCCCCAAGGGAGCAGTATCCTGGGGACAACCCCAGCCCCGGGGGCGGCAGGGCCCTGGCACCTTCCTTCATCCCACTCTTTTGGCTAGATAAAGCTTCTTATCTAAACATGCCCAAAAGGTGCTGAGGCTTTTTCTTGACAAAGTATTCTCTTCTGGAAATTGTTTGAACACTTTCATCTCGAAACAAACCTTAATAGTTTAAAATTTTCTACCGAGGTTGTTGGTTAACTCTGTGTAATTTATCTTCTCTTTCCATGATGCAAACTTTGTTTATCTAAGTGTTTGAGACATTCTCTCTCTTTCAGAATCACAAATGTAAAAGTTTTATATCTTAATACATGCCAGGCAGTAATTTCCTATACCCTTATTATGTCAGCACAGTAGATTATATACTATATAGCAAGGTGCAACCTTGGTTACTAAGAAAAGTAGCTATTTGTGTTAGCATATTTATATTAATTGAGAAGATAGTTTAGCCAGCTGGCATATACAATCCTCTGGCTTAAACAACTAAGGAAGGAATGACTAAAATGGTGTGAGAAATAAGAAAATGATTCCTGAATTGTTTCTTAAAAATCAGAAATGCTGCATTAATTTAGAAAGTTGCAAGTTTTACATGATTTTACTGGAAGTAGTCTCAGTTTCTGAAAACGTAAAGGCAGTTCTTTGAAAGCTTAAATGAAGCTTAAAGCTTTTAAGCTAAAAGCTTAAATTTTGAAAGTTTAAATGGTGGAAGTTGACTGAAAAGCAAATACTCCTGATTTCTCTCAGTTATCTGTATCATAGATAAACTATACAGTTATTTGTGACAGAGCAAGCAGGATCGATCTTTCTGTGAAAGCATTGAACAGTTCTTTTACATGTTCTTTGTAGTGCCCACAGTACACTAAAGCAAGACTCCTCATTAATGGAAAAAAGGGGTTAGGAAGGGTCCTCTAGAGTAATCGAGTAATTGGATTTCTTTCCCATCCTCAGCTCTACAGCTTTCATCCCAAACCCTGTGAGAGCAAGATACTTGCTTGTATCCTCCAAGAACAGACTTGCTCTCAAAGGTGCCATCACCGTGGTAAGCTTTCCACCAAGAGAAACAGAGAAGGGAATCTGCTTTGCTTTCTTTCTAATTTATCATTTTTTGTTAATAATAGAACAGTCATTATTAGCAACAGTGATTTCTTTGCTTGATTGCAGTCACAGTAATTCCTAACGTCCAACATGAAAAAAGCAAGTCCAAGTCCAGGTATAACAGTCCCCAAGGGAAACAGCTATTCCGATTAAGTCTACTGCTTAGTCGGCCTAAGGCACTGAGTAGGCCTAAGTAGGCACTGAGCCTACTGCTCAGTGTGTGAACTTAGCTCTGGTCCAAGTCTGAACCAGAACTGTGCTGTGCTATTTTCCAGCTATGGATATTATTTCTGTACACCTCTACACTTAGACAATCACAGACCCCCAAAGGCAGCGTGCACAGAATTTCTACAGATATAAAGTTATCCATGCCATTTTGGTATTTAAATAAAAGCTAATCCCAAGCATTCCTCAAAATATTGTTTTCTTTGTAATTTTTCTACTTCCTGATTCTTGGCTCTCAAATCAATATTCTCTGAGCAAAGAATACTGAGTGAGAGTTGCTTAGGAAAATAACAGCACCACTTCTATTTTAGCTAGTGATTGAGAGAATTGATTTTTGTCTCAAAATAGTAATGGCACTGTATTATCCAAAGATACATTTAATCACTTTGATACTAACAAGACAAATATCTTCCTAAAGCTATTGCATTTCAAACACAAATATACACACTTGGGGAGCATTCAGATTTTTATTTCGCTGTGTCAACATATTTCCATGATTATCTTTAATTTTAAAGAACAAAACAGGAAGCTGCCAATGTAAACTCATATAGGAGAAACCTTTCTGTCTATTAATATTGATATTAAATAGTCAAAAAGACTGGTGTTTTTCTGCTGAAAAGCAGAGGCTGAAGACTCATGAAAATCTTGAGCCTCTGTGGGAGCTGCAGGACACGAGGCTGCAGTGGAAGCCTCAGGTCCTGCACTTGGGGATCTTACAAGAGAGGCAACAGGTCAAGGAAGGAGTGGACATCTGTGGCTTGAGGGTGAGACTTCTGTCCTCGGCAGCTTCATCAGAGCTGCACCGCCCCTGGATGGTTATTAGATACACAGGAATACTTTATTCATTCGAGAGGGTTGAGCTAAAACGTTGATACTTTGAGCTCTCTGGAATTCCAGCAAGTCCCCCAAGTGTACTCTGCTTGATCCCTCGCTCTGTCCCAGCAAGTCACCCGCAGAAGCACGGCTGCGTTCCCAGGCGGCAGCCGGCTTGGCTATGTGCTGTGTCAGGACGCTGCGCGGAGGAGCGGGGAGTCCTCGGCCTCTGAGTTACCACAACACCCGCTCCAAGGCGGGAGGCTTCGCTGAAGGGACTCGTACAGCTTGGCCGTGACTCACAACCTTCTTGCATGAGTCATCCCTTTAGGGCTGCTCTAAGTCAGCAGGTGAAAGGGGAGCAAGAAAACCTGAGTGGGCAGAGTTTCCACAAGGGGAAATTTTATCACACCTGAGGTTTAGAGGGCCGCTCCAGAGGCCAAGGGAAGTCGCACACACCACTGCACACAGGATGACGTTCTTCTCATGCCTTCTCCGCCGGCCTCTCCCTGCACCTTCCCGTGTGTGCTCCACTCTCCGGCTACCCTTTTCAGGGAGCGACAGCAGGACAGCTCACACCTGGCCAAGCCAATATTTCAGGCCAAGCAACAGGAACTCTGTTGTCTTATTTCTGAGCTTCTCTTCATATCCAGACAGACTTTTAAAATGATGCTTTGATCTAATCGCTTGGCCCTGGGCCTTGCCCAGGATGTGTCAGCGGCGCCTCCCTCCTCGCCGCCCAGGTGCTCGCTGCTGCTGCACGGTGCCCTGGCAGCTCTCCCGGCTCAGAGCCCTTCTCCCATCCTGCGTGACTCAGCTCCAATTCCCTGGTGCATGCACCTGTCGTGACTTGCTGGTTGAGATATCTACTTCTCTGATGAAATGGTGTTTTCTCCTTTTTTTTTCTGCTCCTGTTTCCTCTGTGGCATCCTCTCGAAGCCCATCTGGAGGACTGGGAAGCAAGCCCAGGCTCCACAAGAGATCTGCACTTGAGGGCAGGTCCAGCACATCCCCTCCTCTGCAAAATTTTGGACTGACACAGCAGCCTTGAGGTCGCTGAGTAAACATTTCTCTCTTTCTGCTTTCTCACCAAAAGGTGCAAGGGAAAGGAAAGTGGATAATCTGTCATGGAATATCTCTTTGCTACCAAGCTACTTCTTCACGTCTATTCTTACTCATTTTCTTTTGAACTTAAACATTTTAAATCTTATTTATACAGAAGTCTTTCCTTCCTTCTAATTATTTCTGTTACTTACTTCTGAAGTCATCTCATTTTCTGCTTGATTATAATACAACCATTCTTTTTATTCAGAAAGGTATCCCTGTGTTACTGACTGCGCTGAGCTTTTGCCATCAAGTTTGTCAAAAAAAATATTGAAGTAGGTCAATAATTATTTAAATAAGAAAAATCTATGCACTAGATTAATTTCTGCCAAGGAGGATAGTAATTTGCGACTACAAAAGACATGCTAAACATTTCAGCCATGAGTTCTGTAATAACTGGAGCAGCAATTTCAATAAATCTCCAAGACCCACAGTTGCAGTATTTATATTCAAATTAACCCATCTCTGGTTATTATAGATGAACTTAGCAATTATATACATAAAAATACAAGCTTGAAAAAAATCACTATTTTGGGATCACAAGTATAGTCTATGAATTTTCTCATTACAGTTAACAGAAAATAGTCTCTACCTCTTGACTTAAGGTAAAAACAGCAAGGCTAAATTTGTTAGGATGCTAGCAGCATCATCTGCCCTGTAACCTTTGTTTTTCAACATCTTTGTGCTGCATATCCTTTCTGGCTCAAGCAGATAATCGTTCCGTTTCTTTGAGCAGGAATAATGAATTATCTCCTTTGATGCAATCCCTTTCTCTTATCATGGAAGTCTAAAACAAAAACCGTAAACAAAGTACTATCCATCACTGCTCCAAAAGTATCTTCTTTTCACTTTTTCTCATGGTCTTTCTGCTTTCTCCTGGCTGTGTCAGTATATGTTTGTGCTTTCGCTTGTTCAATCTCTCTCACATAATCCCTCCCCACAATTTACCTCCACCACCAATGCAAATGAGGCAAAATCATTAAAATATTTTTAGATTTTTTTTGTGTAATATATACAAGACTGGGGCTAATTTCACTGTTTTTTTCCCTCCCTTTTTTTTTTTCCCAAGAGATAGCTAGAACCTCTGTGGGAATCATCGATCCACAACATATCATGGAATATGTATGAAATATCATAAGCAATTTTCAGAACCATTAATTGTATGATACCGATGGCAACTTCAAGATTATAAGTGCGAACTTCACATGAAATATGATCAGTAATAGTGGAAAATCAAATCTCACCCAATAAATTAGGCATTTTCAGTTTTTCTCTGTTCACAATACAATTTGCCTATAAATGCTTCTCAGTATGAAAGCGACTATGTCCCTTTGCTCTTTGCATAGATTCCCAAGAAGTTCAATTCTCCCATCAACTGCAACTTCTCCTTTGCAGTGAAAAATTAGGACAAGCGATGAACTGACAGATAAGAGAATAATTTAAAACATGAATAAATGATCAAAATTTCTGACATGAGCTTTCAGTGATCAGTCTTTGGATTTCTTTAATATTTCAACCAAATCTCAGTTCTGAAAATGGAGAGAAACACTCTTGCAAAGTCAAGTGGCACCCAACCCTGATGGAAGACTACTAGGGTAAATCAGTAACAGCATAATGTGGTAATATGTCTTCCTTAAAGGAAAGAAAAAGAGTTCAGCAGTGATATGAGTAGAGTATGTAAACCACCAGAATGATAAGGGAAGCTCTACAATCTATTGACCTGCAGGATAAAAAAAGCAGCAGTGGAATGGTTTGCAATCTTCAAGACAGATCCTGTATGCAAGACTTTGAATAGTACACTATGCAAAAAGGAGATTTGGATCTAGATAAAGTTTTTTTATGTCCCTCGTGCCTTTAAAAATCTTCTTGCACATCACGCAAAAAGGTTGATTTTTATAGCAGAACCATGGCTGTAGCAATTTTGGAAAGAATACAAAATATCAGAAATGCAAATAGGTCATCCTAAGGTTTGATGGGTGGCACTTGGAAAACTATAAAATCAGGGTGGCCTAAATTCTCCAAAGACTTTCTTATGCTACGAATGTAAAAAATCATCTCCTTTATGACCCTGGAACAGTAGCAGAATGGGATACCAGGTGGAATAATTTACAACACGTGAAAAAATAAGGCTATACTATTTTGTTATATTGATTGCAATAATTTATAAGTTAAGTGCAGTCCTCCTAAAAGAAAGTTCTAAATAGAAATGTGATTTATACCATATAAATAAAGAGAAAACTGCTATGATCTTCACTCCATCTTCCATATATATCTGTATTTCAAGTATTACAAATAGATACCCTTTGTGTATATAAATGCACAATTCTCAAAAACACTGTTAAATTACTCATAGTTCTTATAAAAACAATAATCCAGAACAATTTTTGTTGTATGAGTTTTCCTCAAAATACCACAGACTGCATGGTTGACTAAGAGCTCAGCAATTTTGAAAACTCGCTTCGGTAATAGTTTCATTTTCAGACAGAAATTGTTATGTATGTGCAGAGATTGCAAGTGTCTCTAGAAATGCCTGAAAGGCAAACTTGATTGAACAGATATCAAGCTCTGCTTGAGCTAGGAAAGGTATTAAATGTGATCTTCCAAGAGCCAGCAGAATAAATGTAGACACCAATATATTCTTTAATATCTAAGAACTGGTGGAGACAAGATTATATTAGATTTTTGTTAAATATTTTAGATACATTTTTTTCTACATTTTATTTTTATTATGTGTACTCCTCTATCACCTTGTTGATATTTCCTGGCTTTGCAGTTCTGTACACATGTATTTATAGCAAAACAAACACTGCAAATACATGCAGTTTTCTGAAGAATATAGGGCATAGAATCTATATTATGCGCCCCATCACCTTATTATGTAAACAGAGTTTTTCATTTTTTAATTGTTCAGTATAAGAATTCAAAGGAATGGGATGAAATCAGAAGTTAGAATAAGGACTCTTAAAATAGAGCAGTTGTCTTAATATACTTTTTATAATTTTTCAATAAATAATACTTCTAAAGTATATGTAATGAGTTTAGTCTTTGTCCTTCAAAGTGGTGGTTATACAGTTGGGTCATGTGCTAAGATTGAAGTTTTTAATCCAAATAGATGTCAGGCTTCAATGTGGAGAATGAGAACAAATAAGTATTTTACTATACGTTTTATTATTTTAAGCTGACACTTTTGAAAACAGATAAATCAAAGGTAAGTCAAAGAAAGGCACTGAGAGGGGTAGGAAAGAAAGGGGGTTAGAACTCAGATGGAATAAGTAAGTTGTTAGGGACATCTGAGAAGAAATACGGTCCTCTGAACACGATTGCTTAATGGGGCTTGTTTCATAATACTTCTTTAGCTACCAAAACTTACTTTCTAACCACAAAACCAGAGTATGACAAAATACTTACTGCACTCATAATTTGACCAAATGCAGACTTTCAAAGCATGTCTTGTAAACAAATAAGCATTAGTATATAACAGCAAAGAGAAATTTCTCGTCTGGGCTGTGCAAATACAGGTTCACAGAAGTCAGCAAAAAGGAATGTGAGAAGCTGGAGTCACAGGCAAAACTGCAGAGCTTCGTAGAGCAGCTGCCACTAAATGCAGCTCAATTTCTGACTCGGGCTTTGCAATCTAGACAGTGTAGCCCTTGGCTTTGTGCACCTTGATTGTATGTGCGACTGTTTCTCTCAAAATACTCATGCTGTAGCTGTGTCTAACATGCTTCATGGTCACAGTTGCATTTTTTTTTCCTGGTTCTTATGCAAACATGTGCCTGCTCACCAATGCGAAAAACAAAAAAAAAACCCTGGCTGTTCGGCTGCATGAGGAAGCACCTGTGTTGCAAAACTGAGCTCTCTCCCGCTCTTCAGTGGATGCTGCTCTTCAAATCCTTGGCCCTTTTCTTAAAACTCCCTTCACTAAAGTCATTGATGAGCATCTTCGGTTCACATGAGGAGAGCTCTTTCTTACTCATTCTTACAGTTCATTTCATTTATTGGTATTGATGCATAATCCCTTCTCCTCCCAGAGGTACATGGGAGCTGAAGTAAAAAGGAACATAGCAAAAGGGTTTGGAGGAATGTGTCTAATGAAAATGATGGAAACTCTACATCCTCTAATTGACACATTTGCCTAGGTTTTCAGTGTAAACAACTCCTTTTCAACACCTACATACGTTTATCCTCCTGATGACTTGACCAGCTATTACAGGTTCAATCTCCAGCACCCTAGAATTGTGGCCAGCCTTTGTACCACTCTCACCCGGCCCATGGCAACACAAATCCAACAAATTTAATAGTGCCAGGGTACAGGCCCAGGCACTGAATCTCTGCCATATATATAACTAGTTGCTGGCATGTTCCCTTGCATGATTTTGGTCCAGGATAACTAGTGCTTGATCAAGTCCGGGCAGGATTTAGCGTTAGGTAGCGGGGAGTCCCAGCTGGCAATTTATATTTGGCCACTTGCGGTGTCTGTGTGAGTTTGCTTGTAGGGACACGATCAGACCGTGTTACAACCCTCAGGGCCTGAGAAGAGCTTCTGTCCCGATCTACAGACAAATCAAGGCTTGGTGCCTTTTGATGAGAGCTGTATCCAGAAGATGACATGTAAGAGAAAATACTCAGAAGTGTCTACAAACATGGTATCCTGTCAATATATACACATAATTACACTTCTTAACATATATTTCCAACATGCAAATAGTTTTGTAGTAAACTATCACCTTATTACATGCCAGATATCCATGAGTAATATTTCCTGTGACCATCAGGTGGCTAAAAGTTTTTATCTCATTCTGGTGAGGAATAAGAGGGTCTTATTCACATTTTCATCACCTCTTGGCTGGAGTAGCCTCTGTGATAGGAGATTGGGTTTAATGACACAGGGGTCCCTTCCAATCCTGCATGCTAAGGGCTGCATGGTTAAAAAAGCAGCATCTACAAACCATCCTGGATGGCCATTCATCCCCAAACACTGTAATCCAGAGAAGGAAAAGAAGGAAAGAAGGAGCTCTGAGGATAGCTGAGCAGATGGGGAGTTGAAGAAAACACAAAGGAAGTGGCTAGAAAGATTTTTGTTGCAAAATGAAGTTCTGTAGCAAATGAAAATGAAAACAATAAATACTCCAAACACCAAATGTTAGCTTCACTGTCCGTGACGTGGGAGGCTGTACGTTGTGTTTGCGGACACAGAGCCGCACTTCCCTAGTCCCTGGAGTCAGCCTGTGCTCACATAGACCCATGCGACTGCAGGGAAGGAGAAGACCTCGTGTTGCTGTTATCCCCAAGCAGTAAGTGCTGTGTGGGGGGTACCCCACGGCTCCTGCCTGCATCCTCTTCCCATGGCCATGTCAAATCAAGCCCAGCACTGACAGTGGAGGAAAAATATAATCTGTGGTGTAAATGCACAGAGATTCATAGGGGCACAGGAGCGGCAGTGAGACTATGAGGAAAAGGAGGGGAAAACAGATTAGGGAATGCTCCTCTGTAAGCACCTACTTGTGAGAAACCATGTGTCAGACGTCTGACAGCGCTTTAGATCAGGGTCTGAAATATAATATAATGCTGTGTAAAC
Organism: Crypturellus soui; assembly: GCA_032275445.1. Lineage (NCBI taxonomy): Eukaryota > Metazoa > Chordata > Aves > Tinamiformes > Tinamidae > Crypturellus > Crypturellus soui. The sequence continues at coordinate 1,371,454 of JAUBNY010000862.1, read as the reverse complement.
AAATGCTTGTGATTAAAGCTAAATGGAAATCACATAGTTTCTGCAGATGTAATTCACTGATCTTCTGTATGTCGTATACTTACTTTTGATGTGTGAGAGACACCAGCGAATATCTAAAATCTCCGTATCCTGCCGTCTCACTCTCTGCTTAACAGACTACGGGAGCTGTGAGCTGCTAAAGCAGCAGTACTCTGGTCTTGCTCAAGCAGTGCATACTAGACAGCAAGCAACATATTTGCTTCATCCGTCTAATCCGCTCTCTCATGGGGTGTTAACTCTATGAACTCACATTGAGAAGTCACAGCTAAGTTCAACAACCTTACTGTACTTGGTGGGAGTGTTTTTCCTCCTAAAAGACATAGTTCTGCTGGGCTGACTTTTGTTCATGATAGATTTTATTACAATATTGACAGCATTTTTTTGAGAAATGTTGGCTTTTTTGAGAGATTTTTTATTTTTTAATGAGAAAAATCAGCGTGTATTTTAACTGAGTAACCTCTGCTGAAATGCATGCCAGAATTTCCATTGTAAAAACTGTCAAAGATTTACATTTATCTTTTTTTTTCCTCCACTTAAAGATGTATCAGGATATTACACAGTCACTAGCAATGATTTTTTAACCTTTGCCACTTTTGTCTTGCTTTTTCAGTATTGTTTTTGGAACTCATGCACAGTTTTATTCACTTAAAATGTCAGGTGACTGTTACTGAAATCCTCTGAATAGAAGTTTTGGAGCAATGCTGGTCCTCCTCCTAACCAGCAGCTCCTGCCTCAGAGACATTATGTCTCAAGCAGATGTGATGGAGAAAAATACCCAATAAACAAGCAAAGGGATTAGACTGCAGGTATAAAATGATAAAATGTCATTTTAGTGTCTTTTTTTTTTTCCTCACTTTGGGGAACTTGGTAGGCAATACAGGGGTTTGAGTGGGAGAAGAGGATTTAATACTGTGAAAATAAGAAGCAATGTTATTATTGTATAGAAGTGGGATTAAAAGAAACCATGAAGAAAGGAAGAGTGAAGCTGGAATTAGAGAGGATGAGAAGATTAGAGTGACTGATCACTTAGCAGAGAGAAAGGCAGAGAAAACTATCTCCTGTCTAGACCAAAGATAACTAAACAAGATGACTGCTGGTCTCTCGAGCGGCTGGAGCTCCTGTGGAGAAGTGGGAAGAGAACTAGAGCTTTCTCTTCCTGTGCAGGAGTGGAAGGAGGCACGCGAGCTGCTGCCGTGGGCGAGCGAATGCCTCCTCTGCTCTAACGGGGTCTGACTGCACAGCCTGGCCCCGTCCCTGCCCTGTTGGCCCTGGCCTCCTCACCTGGGCTTGCCATGGGCTGCACGAGTGACACAGACTGAAACCCTGAGCCCACTTATTTGCCCTGTGACCCACGTCCTGTGGTTTCAGATATTAAATGCTAGCTACTGCACGACAGTTTATGAACAAGAGAGCAATTTAGAGAGTTCAGAAGAGTCTGCTTGTGCAGCAAAAAGATATCTGAAGCCATCGAGCACATAGCTAAAGTTATTAAGTACAAGGCCATCTGCTAGCTTCCACGTGGGCATTGGCAGCGGTGTTGCTACTTGGCAAAAAGAGAAAGACCATTTCCTCCAAATGCATCCTCCTTGGCCTCAGTTCAGCAAGAAGTGTCCAGCAGAGCAGCCTCACTCAGTAGGGCACAGTAGCCTGATTTCCATTGACATCATCCTTTTTTCCATCCTACCTCTACCAAAACAAAGCCACTAAAAGCCTCCTCCGTCCTCGAGCCCACAAACAGCAAACAAAAACTGAGAGAGCCTGAAGAAAAAGACTAAAAGAGAGTTGTTAAACTGGCCTTGACACAGGTCAATATGAACAACTTCTGCCTCATCCTACAGGATGAAACATCTGAGGAAAGCGAGTTATTCTTTTACTCACCTCACCCCCATCTTCCTTTTGCAACATGACAGCAGATCCTTTCTGACACACAGGCACATGATAAAAGACGAAGGAAAACATGCCCATCTCTTACAAATGGTTTTATGTTTAGCTGCTACTGAGACAGGTCCCAATATCTGCTGTATTTTCCAGTCTCCAAAGACCTTTTGAACTCTTCAGCACAGAAGCCAGGAGTCCTGAAAACTACTATCAAGAAAACAGTAATTTGCATTTTTACAGCATTATTCAGCAAGTTAACCTCTTCACAGCCTACAGGGCCATGCTGTGAATTTGCAAATTACTGTTCTTTTAGTACAAGTTTTTGTTCTTTAATGCAAGTTTTCAGAACTTCTGGGTTCTGTATTAGTTTTACGATTGAGACATTGTATGATCTTTGGTGTGATAAAGTCCTAAGGTTTTCCAGGTGTGAACCCGAGCTAAAATACACCTCCCTCACACATTATTTTACAGCTGTACTATGTAACTGCTTGTTAAATCCCTGCAGGGTCTTAGATGGAATCTGTTGGCATCTTGTTAGACAGCATTACTTTTGTAGGCTTTTGGTTTGTTAAAAGGCTTTTTGAGTCACTCTTTTCCACTGTTTGATTAATAGCAAAAAAAAAAAAATTAAATGCAGTTCCAGGCCTCCACATGTTAATCATCCTTTTAAAAAAAGAACTTGCTCTATCCATTGTGTCTTTTCAGCTGTATGATTGAATTTGTACCATCACTGGAAAGAGGGTTCCCGGGCTCAATAAGGGCTTTTCATCCAATAACACTCTCATAACACTCTTCTTACCTTTCTGTTTGAGCTCAAGTGGACTTAAATAGTTTTAATATAAGAAAGATGTTGATAAAACTATTGATGATATGCTCTGTTTCTGTTGTATTTGATGTCATTAGCAGCCAATGGTTTGCAAACCAGCTAAATAGATACAATACTTTATGAAGGACACCAAATGTTCTCAGAACACTTAGTCACTCTTCTAATCAGGTAGAATGTATATGAAAATTGCTAAAAAATGTGTGTTAGTTTTCCATTTTTTAATGACCTTTGCATTTCAACATAAAGGCAATCAAAGCATAGTTTCATATACCATTAGGGACATTCCATTGCAGATGATTTCTTTTATTGCATTTCATTATTGATAGAGAAGGTTGAAGTGATGTTATAATGCTATTAGTTAAAAGCTGTAAGCATCCTTTCTGGAAAGACTTTGTAGAGCTTAATAGGAAAGAAATCAATCAAGAAATCTTTTAACAGGAGGCGGTACTCTACTGAAATTGACAAAGAATTATCTCCTTCTGTGTTATTTCTTAATGGATCCTAGAGATCTCTACACCAGAGATACTTCTTTCTTAATTTTATATACATTTGTCTAGTCATTCTATTTAAAATTTGTACATTGTCCTTATAAAATTATGTAAACTGGGATCAGAACCATACAGCTGTAATTATATTTGCCCTCTTTATTTGATATCATTCTTTTTTCCTTCATTTTCAATCTAGTCATAATATTTATGTGCATAAAAATGATTCATAGTAGACACCCTGATTTCTCTCTTCACCATGCTAAGCAATTAATTTAAACCGAAAGTACCCACTTGAAATAGATAATTTGACCTTCCATTATGTAAACTGAAACTGAAGTGAGAGTAGGTTAAATGAACCATCTCAAAACAGACAGAAAACGTCAGTAGCAGCGATGGAAGCCTCAACATGCGTCAATCCTAGATTTAACCTGCTACAGCAGTGACAAAGTCCAGAACGGGCGTAAAATCAAAAACAATTGGAACCAATGGAGCTATAGAGCTAACACCGACAGAGCGAAAGCATAGGTTATCGCTTACGACCTTTATATCTGTTCGTTTAACTAAGGTTTTCTCCTTATGTTTTGGAATATATTTTTATTGTGAACTGTTTAATATCAGTATAAATGGAAGGTAAAACCTAACACCTAACGATCCAAAATAATCAACGTAGAAAGAATTAAACATGCAAAAAAGTGAAAAACACTTAGCATGGCCCATGATAACCTACCTCTGGAAAAGCATTTCAGCTAACTCATATTTCTTCCCTCCTCTGCTTTTCCATGGTATGTCTCCTTTGCTTGTCAGTATCTTGCTCTTGCTAACCACTCCCTGTAAAAATTAGCATATATTTATGGCCATTGACTAATGCACTCCTGTGGGTCTTCATGCATTGTTTATTTCAGCTGATGATTTTTTTTTCAGATTAGTATTATAAAGCTTATTGAAGCATTTTTTGAGATGTCATTTCAAAATTGCAGCAGCCTGCATGCCTGAGAGAAGTCACGTTTTGTAAAGACAAGCAAAAACAACATTATTCTTTTTAGTTCACATCTTCAGCATG
>JAUBNY010000862.1:1300792-1318831 GCA_032275445.1 Crypturellus soui | reverse complement strand
TGTAGTATGAAGCCTTGCTGCAGCTGGCCATCAAGTTAATTACAGATATATTAGTAAGTCAAATGATAAGTCTGGAGAATTTGATAGACAATCTGAATTCCTGAATAACTTCAGATTTGAATGTATAGCTCAAATATATTTGCTTTGTATTTAATAGAAATATCTGTTTTATGTAGTTTATAAAATAAAAGCTTAATTTATCAGGAAAATTGATCAAAGCTAAAGGATGGGCTTTTGCAGGTACCTGGAAAATCCTAGATATTAGATGCTCTTTATATCAAAAATGCTTTTGGTTAATTGTACTTCTGATTCCAGCTTCATGCAGTAAAATTTCTGCTCTCCATTGCTGTATTGTCTAATTGGTCAGATCTGTTTTTATGTTTACTTGTTTGTTTTTACTGACTTTGGTTAATTTCATTTAATTTAGGGAACAATTGGTCTGCAAGATGGTGACCCATTGGTAAGACATTTGTGTTAATTTAAACATCGTCTCAGACAGCTTCATCCAAGGTACGTGGTACTAACTATGTGGATGCTTTTCAGTGTCCCAATGCCTGTCCACCTGGTCGCCCAGGACATGCTGGCCTAATGGGAATGAAGGTAAGAGAATCTCTTTTCGAAAACATTCTTTACAGAGATTCTAACTGAAAGCATAAGGGAGGGGATTTGCTGGCCTGACAGACGGGCAGTTCACTATTCTTTTCAATAAATATTGCGTCAGCGTGGATGCTTTCAGTTATTTCAGCTCTGTCAAAGTATTTTTCGATGGTTGAAATCTCTTATTTCTGTAATCTTCAGGGTAAAATTTATATGGTGTTGAAAGGATTAGAATATACTAAGGATTGTTTCGTTCACTTTCCAGAGTACTTGTAATCTGATGACTCCACAAACTCTGCATACGCCCCTAGATCATTGGTCCTTTTTTTTTCACAGAAGACCTGTAATTGAAATTGAAATGAACACTTTTTGAGTGTCATTTTATCTGAGATCTTCCATGTAGTCTTTGCCTGATTTCTGGGAATATTATTGGCCTGAGAAAATCATTAGGTGATAACCTGAAAAGTAGTAGTAACTTGTCTTGATATAGTGCCATGTTAGATCTAGGAACATGTTAGATCTTTTGGATGTTGGTGCTGTTGTTTGTTTTGTTTTGTTTTTAAATGTGCAATGTGAGCTAGATAGATGAGGTAACATTGGCAAATGGGGATTGTACAGGGGCCGAAAGATAGCTCTAAGGAGTGTCTATTATGCAAAAGTTTGTATTTTAACTTTGAATAATCTCGATTTATTTTGTATTTATTTACTTTGATTTTAGGGGCAGAAAGGTTCAAAAGGAGAGTCCGGTGAACCAGGAAAACAAGGCTATAAGGTAAAAACAAAACAAAATACAAAAAGAAGGAGAAATTACAGTTGTTGTTAGCAAGCTAGTAGTAGTTTAGCCTTGTCTTCAAAGCAACTTAATAATTCATTAAAACGCATCATTGCTTGTTTTCAAGCATGCATGAGGAGATACTGCTTATAATAGTACTCTGCAGTAACAAAAAGTGCATCTCTCTATTTCATTCGGAACTTCTCTATATTTTTTCTGACACAGAAGTTAGTACAGCCATAGTCCTTTTGCTTTTTGTTTTGATTATTCAATTTTAATTATTATGAAACTCATTGCAAGAATTGAAGTGGGATTTATTAATCAGAAATCATCCAAAGATTTAGGTACAAAAGAATTCTGTGGATTTACCAAGACTATTATTCTGTGTCACAGCTGAGTAGCAAGGAAGAATGAGAGGGAAGAGGGAAAGGACACAGTATTTTAAAGGGAAAGGACACAGTATAAGAATCTTGTCTTAGACAAGATTAGAAGCAAAGAAATGTAATAGCTATAAACCAGCCAACTATGATTCAGCCAAAAGACTGAACTGTGTGCTTCTTTAAAGGTTTTTTCAACTGAATTGATATTCATAAGAAAGGTTGAGATTTACAATAAATTATCTTTTTTTAATAAGAAAAGTTGAGTTTTGCAATGCTTTGGTCCATGTTTCAATGTTTTCGTCACAGGACTTTTTTTCTTGCATAGACATTCTAAACCTCTTGGAATATTAGATCACCTTGAAAATAGAAGAACAGTTTTTGCAAAAAGCCAACTCAATTCCTGAGTATATGGAAAAAAAATACTAATTTATTCAAAGAAACTTTTTTTTTTTCTGAAGGTTGAGCTGCTTCAAAATCCCTCTATACAGTTTAAATTGGCAGGAACTACTGTAGTTGGTAGTGGGTACTGCCACTGTATGAGTGAGGCTATCACCATATCCAATTGGTGTTTGGACAGATAAGGTCACTAGTTACTATTTTAACTTTCAAAAAATTCTGAAGCAGGGAGTGCTGATATGGTAAAGAGCTACTGACATATCCGGTCCATTCGGATATATTAATATAGCTTTACTTCTTAAAAAGACCAAAGAAACCTACAAAGATTAATGTTGAGGAAAAACGGATGATTAAGAGTAGAATATCTTTGCTTTACACTAGGATTACTTTGAAATTGCTCTTTTGCCTTAATAAGCCAAAGGAATATGAAACTAAATTAGGATCTGTCTGTGTTCTGGGAATATTACCTGACTTCATTAGGATTTTCTACAAGGAAGACATGCTGATAACAATAAGCAAGCAGTAAATTTACCTTTTAGGGTGACAGAGCATTATCCGTGGTATAGGTTGGCTACAGATGTATTCCTTTTGTTTTCCCAGGGTGAAGAAGGAGATCAAGGACCCATTGGTGAAGTTGGAGCTCAAGGCCCTCCAGTAAAGTATTTCCTCTTAAATAGCCCTACCTGTTTGCTTTATTTGTCATATCTATTGTCTTCTTACTGTAAGCAAACGTATGTTGTAAAAATTGAACATACCTACCGTTAATTCTGTCATATTGCCCGTGAGTGAAAGCAGAATTGTTTAGTTCTAACTGAAAAAAATATGTATCACATGTAAATATTTAGATCAGAAAGGCTATGGAAAGACTCATTAAAACATATATATATATATATATATACACACACATATATATACACACATACAAAATACTGTGTTTTCCTTAGACTGAGAAAATGGGTAAAGTGTATAGGATTTTCTGGCTTTCTTTTATAGATTTTTTATCACTCTGATTCCAGCCTTGCAAAGGATAGTGTTTATATTTTAAATGCATTTAACCATGGGATTCAGTTGTGCTGAGATTTGGCAGTGAAGTGCCTGACACTAAAGAGCAGATTTTTTTAGGTTTCTTTTTTTTTGCCTCTCTGGGAAGTAGCCTCCAATCATACCTATCATTTTGGAATTGTTTTCTTTGGCTTTACTTAATATCTTTGCTCCAGCATAAACCTCCTCAGGCAATAGAGAATGGGAGAAGTGAGGTCATTCTAAGTAAGAGAAAAAGGAACAGCCCTTAGCCGTGGTGTATTTTATTTCCAGAGTTTATTTTCTGATAGAGTCTTATTTTTTTTGTCAAGTTTCAAAATATTTATCTAGTGCCATTGGTATCCAGAGGTGTTATTATACAGGAGTTTATCTTGATGCACATGGCATTCAAACCTTAAATTACAGAATTCTCTTTAATGTAAAACTCTGGATTAGGACTAGAGAAAGGTAAAGGAGTAAAGACTTTTTAAAGAAAAGGGCGTAAGTATTATCTTTAATGCTGAATTAAGTATCCCTTGTGCCTTTTGTACAAGTAAAGTAAATACCTTTTTCTGCTGCCTGAAAGGCCTATGGAGACCCATTCATTTGACAGAGTTTGGTCAAGTTCTTATATGATTCTAATCATTGTGAAATAATACTTTAGAATTAAAAAGCAATTAAAGACCTATGTCCTTTTCATTTTCTTTTTTTAATGCATTAATCATTTCATCATTTCTCCAACAAAAGTAGCATTAAATGTTCTGTGCAAAGTTTCATCCAGCTCATTTAAGAACAAGTAAAAGGACCATCTAGAATCTGAATTAGGAGTAGGTTTTGTCTATGCTGGGTTACATTTCTGTAAGTGTTTTTGATCTACTTCTAGAGTTCTTTTGGTCCTTATTTCCTGCATCTCTCCCATACTCTTCTTTAGACCACCAAGACCTTTTGTGAATCTGGCATTCATGTTTCTGTCTCTTATGCAGACTGCACAGAGAGATATCTTCAAATCTGTGATTCTCAAGAAGAAAAATGAATGTTTTTCAGTCCTTAAAGAGTGTTGTGGCATTCAATCTGATAGTTTTGTTAGTCTTTAAAAAAACTCTTACATTAGTAAAATATAAAGTTGCTAAACTAAGAAAGTGCTATAATAAATGGAAGAAATATAGAACTCTAAGGAGTCTTCAGCCCAAAAACTCACACAATTTGGATAAAAAGACTGAAGCATGATTTAAATACACTTTTTATTTTCAGGGCATTCTAGGCGTCAGAGGTATAACCGGTATAATGGGACCTAAAGGCACCAAAGTGAGTATTAACCTTTCCCACCAACGCCCCATAAAATCCATAAAATAGATTCCATAATCCATAAAATCGGTACAAAAATGTCCAGCTCCTGAATGTTTTAAACCTTATTTAATTTTTTCTCCCTCTCTCTCTTTAAATGAACTTCTTACTTCTTGCTAGATGTATTTCCATAGCTTCAGTATTTTGGACAGGAGGAAAGGCAGCTGGTCTTTCTGATAAATACATCACATTTCCTTGAAGTATACTTACTCTTCCCACTTACCCATTATTTCCTCCGATCCTTGACATTATAGTAATTTGGCGAATGCGCCAATATGCAGTTAGCAAGGTAAATTTTTTTTTTCTGAATATTTATAGTAACTGTAAACTGTAACATGTTTTAATGACAACTAAAAATTTGATGTATTCCCTTCCCTATCCCAGCTCCTGCTAAGGATAATGATTGAGAACGTGCACTATCATCCCCATTCTTTCTGTCTCTTGGGATTTTCCTGTCTGAAATTGCTGCCGATGGGATTCATGTTTATACGGGCTCTGGCTTCACTGGGTCATTTTCCAGATGTTCATCAAACTGTTAAATGAAAACTGACTGCTGCATTTCCACTCTTCTGATCTTGCTAAATCTATATAGTCAAAATTTCTGGAAGGCACCAAATGCAGTAATCATACTGTTGTCTGATTCTCCAGAAGTAAAATCACAGAAACCTTATTTAGTGACCTGTTTTCAGAAAACAATATCAGATTTGTCCTGATTATGATTCTTTCCATGATTTACCCTTCCTAAGCTCTCAGATACATTTACTAAACTACTATGACATTATTTTGCTTCTCTAGCCTTCTTTGTGTCCCCTGCATCTCATAGTTGTTATTTCCCTACATTTGTGTCATGTTTTATCTATTTGAAATATTCTCTCCTTCTGTTTGACTAAAATCTTTTCTCTAGATCTTTCCTGAAAATACTTTTTTTGCTCTCCTTCATTTAAATTTATATATAGGAAAGCAATTATATGGCTGTGTGCTTGAGATACATGTAATAAAAAAGCAGTTGCACTGCACTTTTTATGATTTTCATTCACATTTTGTGGCATGCTATTATGCTGTGAAGGAAGCAATGTTAGTAAAAGACAACACAAACATATTCTGAAATAGCATGAAAAGATTTCTGGCCTCGTTTTCTGGTCAGTTTTGACAAAGGATGAACTGGTGAATGGATTACATTTTGGCATGGTTAATTATTACTAGATTTTATAACTCCAATAAAAAAATAAAAGGAAATACTGAAAAAACAAGGATTATTTTTTGTTTTAAATTGGTAAAATGAAACGCTGAGCTGTAGCAGAAGCTACAGCTTCCAGCAAACTAGGAAGAAATGGAAGTTGTTAGTGTGTCGGTACTATTTTTAGTATTTTGTGTTATTTCCTTGTTTGGTAGGGAGCTCGTGGCCTCGATGGTGATCCTGGTCCCCAAGGCCTTCCTGGAGCACCTGTAAGTAGAGTGTGTGTTAGTCGAACACCGTCTCCTCGCTTATGGCATACGTTCTAAACTGTTGTAGCTGTAGAGCAGCAAAGCCTGATTAATCTGTTATTTTCCACAGATGAATAAATAATATCAAGTCCAGAATCTCTTGTAACCTCTTCATCTCGAGTGCTTCTGTGCATTAGGGCAGTTTGCAATTATCAGCATGTTTGTGTTCTGTTTATTTGTTTTTCTTTGCTTTATTGGAAAGTAAACATTCATTGGAACAACACAAAATTGGGATTTGTAGGGTTGTTTTGTTTGTTTGTTTGTTTGTTTTTATCTCACAAGGCTGGAATTTACTATCATCTAAGAAGAGATGTTAAGAATAGCCAAGAGCTGTGTGGGGTAGAGTAGTGAGTGTAGTGTGCTGTGCTTAGGCACGGCTGGATTTCTAGGGAATGGCTAGCTGCGTTTCTAAAGCACAGCTGCCAGCTGGAGCTCCCAGCTGCTGCTTTAAAACCGTCCTCAGTTAAATAGGCCTCCGTGCTGAGTAGGTTGCTGCTACGCAGGTTGTCCCCAGGTTGTTCCCCTACCTGCCTTTGGGTCAAGGACCTTTTGAGCAAGTTGCTGCTGCTGATTTACCAGCTAAACGGCATCGTCCCCGAAGCTGCCAAGATTCGTAGCAGGCATTAGACACGCTGTGCTCGGACAATCCACGAGACAGTAGGTGCAAAAGGGAATCGCGGGCTCAGGTTTTCTTAGCCTGCGTCTAAATGAAGACGTGGGTGTATGTGGTAAGGACATAGAGCAATGGGAGCACTCCTGTAGGGAAAATGAACCTTCTGTGGGGGCTGGGAGAATCTCTGTGCAGCTTATGAAGCGCAATGCACCCTGAATTTGGCCCTCACAGGGATCAAAGAGGCCCCCAACAGTTTCTGTGCAGCGGGTGAACTCTTATTTTTGTTTATTTTCCAGAGTTTTTAGTTAATAAGTACAAGAAAGTTTATTGCGGTTTTCCTACTAAAAGATTTTTTTTTTTCTTTTGCTTTTAGGGGGATCAAGGACAAAGAGGCTCACTGGGAGAGACAGGTCCAAAGGGAGAAAGGGTGAGCGCAAACAAATTTCAAATCTTATGTACTTGAAAACGTGGAGAGTACTAATTATGCTGTATGTTTATGCGCTGCTTTAAGTAACCTAATGAATGCATCTCTGAATAGGCGTTGATGTTTCTTGCATCTGTCATTTCCATGTGTCTATTTTCATGTTTTATTATTACTCTTAGGGTCCTCAAGGCACGAGAGGAATAAATGGTCTCCCTGGGCCCAAAGGAGAGTCTGTATGTAGATTTCATTCCTTAATTTGTTTTGCAACATGCTAATTTATATAGCCTGGGAGAAAATCTCCAATAATATGTTTTTTGTCTTTCCAGGGTTTACCAGGAGTTGATGGTCGGGAAGGAATTCCTGGAATGCCTGGAGCAAAGGTAGGATGCAGTTGACATACATTTAATTTAATATATGCCGCTCTGATAGCGCCCTAGATTTGTTCATGCGTTTGTGGCAAGTTTTTTATTTGTGCTACTGCCTGTGGTTTTATGCACATTATTAGGGTAATTGAATGAACTTACCCATCCTCCACTTACACAAGTACAGCAGCTCTGTGTTCCAGAATGAAGTTTTTCTTTATGCTTGATAAAGAGCTACTTAAAATATTTTTCAGGGTGAACCAGGAAAGCCCGGTGCTCCAGGTGATGCGGGGCTTCAAGGACTGCCAGTAAGTATCCAGTATTTTACCTCGATATTGAGATACAGTTCAGAAAGGTGAGATATGGGCCTATTTTGACCCTGATAATAGAGTAGCTTTGGTGAACAAAATAATCAAAAGGCCCAGGAAGAGTAAATAAATGCAAGGAGAAATTCTGGCATATATATTCCAAACTGCTTTGCATGAAAGCCTGAAACTCCTCATGGTAGCATGGTGAAGAGCTCCATCTCATATAAGATTTATGGCCAGCATACATTTTTGTTCGAGTTTCTAGATAGATTGTCCTCCCTTTTGTGTAATGGTGTGTCCCCACCATGAGAATTGATCTCATCCTGTGGACAGAGGCCAAAATGATGCCCAGATTTGGCAGGAGGAGCCAACCTGCTTGTCTAACACACCTTACATGGACTCCTTTTGATATTCTGCTAGTCCAGAACATCTGGAATGCATCATGCTCATGCTTTTTACTGGCCCAGTGAACCCCTGCTCCGTGGTGAGGTTATAGGGAATTAGTGCTTCTTAGAATGCTTTTGGGGTTAGTCCTCTTACATTAACTGCTTGTTTTGTGAAAGCTGTGCGCATTATGAGAGCTAAATAGCTTTTATTTTGAAACACTACAGGAATAGTTGCTGCAAAGATATATTGAAAGAGTTACACTAAAAGAGAATTGGAAGCAAAGCTGTAATACAAAATGAGTTCTGCTTGGGAAAAAAAATGCCCAAAGCATTCTTGCTAGAAACTGTTACCCAGAAGTGAGAAAAGTGATTTAAACCAGAAAAGGGCTCCAACATACCTTACTACTTTTGTCAATTTATGAAGTAGAATAATAATTCTTATTGTTACTTTGTAAATGGAAAGAATTCAAGTTTGCTGCACCATTGGTTAAAAGTGCATCAATAACAAAGCGAAGAACTAGAAAAATAAATTTATTATTTTGTCAAGGGAAGGAATTTTTTACACCATTTCCAATCTTCTTAACAGCAAATAAACACTGTGAAATGTGTTTCTTTCAGGGTTTACCAGGTTCTCCTGGTATGAAAGGCATTCCTGGCCCAAAGGTAAATTATCTGAGTATTTACTTTCTTATAAAACAATATATGTCCTTATCAAGTTCTATTCAGTGAAGTTTTCTTAATTTTCTATTGTGGTAGAGAGAAATCTTTAGCTGGAAGAATTAAATGTATATTTTCATCAGCTCTGGTCCTAAGATTTTTCATGATTCTTTTACTACTGGATCTCATGTTGGTGACTCTAATAGGCATTAAATGGGAAATACCTTAAAAAAAAAGTACCGCATTGTTAAAAAGTGACAGTTACCTCAGTAGCATTAGAAGTGAGTGAACTCTTAGCAAAAATAGTATTTATAGCTGTACTAAACTGATTGGATTATAAAGATTATAATCTCTATATTACATTAAATTGCAGCATAAATTCTGATTAAGTTTAAAAAAAACTGTGATTAAAACTATGAAATATTTAAGATTGAAATGTTTAAGACAGTATTAAATAACAGAAAAATAAAAACAGATTGAAATCTGAATTTCAACTTAAATTACAGTGATGGAAAGTATGGATGATGCTATCCTCTCCTGTGATTAGAGAGCAACCATTAACACTATTTGGTATTTATCAGTGTGTACATCACAAAAGAACTGGAATCTGATTTTAGAGAAATTGAATAGAAAAATAAATAAATATTTTTAAAAGAGAAAATAAATAAAGCAGAAAATAAAAACAAAAAAGATAATAGAAATAAAAAAGGATAAAAATGATTGTTAAAAATGTTTAATGATTTCCTATTTTTTTTAATTTTAAAATTAAATGATAAACTTCGCTGATATTTTCATCACTTCACTGATATTTTTCATCTTTTTTCCAGGGTAATAGAGGTCCTCCTGGCCTGCCAGGCTTGATGGGAAGTTCTGGCAAACCTGTAAGATCATTTTTCTTCTTTAAAATACCTAGAAAAACAAATATTTTGCACTGCACAAAGAATCGCTTTTCGACTTTGTTGTGTCTTTCCTATCGAAACCAGGGTGCCCAGGGGCCAGAGGGAGAAGCAGGGCCAACAGGACCCCGGGGACCACCAGTAAGTATTGAATATTTGTCTAGCTGGGTGTATTTAGAACTGCAGTGTCTCAGGTTATGGTTGCTGGAACTAATTATGAGATGCAAATGTTATTCAGAACAAGTGTTAGTTTTTCAAGAAAATACTAGGTATTCTGCAATGCCTTCCTGTACCCAGCAGATATGCATACAGAAAAATCGAGAGAAGCAAAATGTTCCACAACTGCCTTTGGCTTTGATTAATTCTAAAGCTTTGTTTTGCTTCTAGCCTTCATTTTTGAGTAAGCTGAGTTAAAGGAAGTGAATTCAAGAGAATGAGGATGGTTTGTGATTAGGCCCCCACAGAGAGAAAGCAGGAACCCAACTTCTGTTCTTCAACACCAATAGTTCAACTAACACCACTTACGATGAAAAGCTTAACTGCCTGAGCTACCAATAGACTGCACCCTTTCCTGTAACTGTTCTCACTTCTAAAAAAAGGCTGAGAGTGTATATTGCACGATTTTAAACTTTGTTCTAAGTACTCAATAAATGTTTCTTATTTTGGGCGGGAGGGAGTTGGATAGGACTTATTTCTAATGCAGCTAATGTGAAGAGTGTGTGAAGAGGCAGGGTGTAGGGAAAATGTTGCTCCGTCTGTCTAGTAAAGACAATAGTTAGAGACAATTCCTTGGCTGTTAGGCCATCTAGCATGGCATAATTTTGCTCATCCTGTTAAAATTCCCATAACTCACCTCTGCCCTGAAAATGAGGCTGGGTGCACTCAGGTTTCATATTGGGAATGGTCTCTTCCCTGTATTCCCCAGACTACTTCTGCGGGTTGTCTGGGAAGGTTCCAGCTGGCCTGAGCAGAACCATGCTAACAATTTACCATGGGCGATGGTGAGATGCTGCTCAGCTCTGGGCCTTGGCGCTTCCTGGTTGGCAATGTGAACGTAGCCACAGTGATACAGTATAGCAATATATATGGCATAGCATAACTATGTAGGGTAATACACATTGTAATGTTATAAATATCAGATTTATATCAGACTTAGAAACACGTTTTATTTTCCTTTACTGAAAGTTTTCCTCAACACTAAAAGGATTCAGATGACTGGAGGAATTGCTGCTGGACAGCCAGCCCACTGCAGAAAATAAATCTAAGACATCTTAAGGAAAGTGAAGTTGGGAAGCTAATGGCATTTGCTAAGGTTCAGTGTTGAAGGCAAAGGACAGTTATTCCTGAAGCGTTCCTTGGGTAGCAGAAGGTGAGCTTAGGTACAGTTAGTTTTCTCATTGGCCTGGCGTTGTTTAGAGTTGCATTGTTTAGGGTTGCAGCTACCCTAACTTAGAAACACAGAATTATTACAGTTACAAAAGACCTTCAAAATCATCAAGTCCAACCATAAACCCATCACCACCATGCTTGCTAAACCATGTCCCTAAGCGCCTCATCTACATGATTCTTGCACACTGCCAGGGACGGTGACTCCACCACATCCCTGGGCAGCCTCTTCCAATGCTTGACTACTCTTTCCATGTAGAAATTCTTCCTCATGTCTAACCTGAACTCTCCTGGAGCAGCTTGAGGCCATTTCCTCTTTTCCTATTGGTTGTTACTTTGGAGACTGACCCCCACCTCACTACAACCTCCTTTCAGGTAGTTGTTGGGGCTGGCAAGGTCTCCCCTGAGCCTCCTCTTCTCCAGACTGAATATCCCCAGCTCCATCAGCCACTCCTTGTACAGCCCCTTCCCCAGCTTCGCTGCCCTTCTTTGGACACACTGCAGCACCTCCAAAACTGACCACTATATTCTGATAGATATATCTAACTGAACGCAATATTCTGAACACAGTTAACTTGTCTTCACTGTTAATGCTACTGTGGAGGTTGATTATGGAGGTCAGGGATTCAAAGAAAAATTTCATATATCAGCATTCAGTGCGATGACATTCGCTGCTCACAAGGCTCTAGGCTGGATAACCGACTGATATTACAAGCTTTTCTCTTGTCACGGATATGCCAGGGATACTTGCTTGGATTTTTCTGAGCTTTGCTATCATATATTGACATAAGTGTGTTACTCATACAGGTATAGGAAGAGCCTCCACAGAGTTTAGGGATTTATTGATAGGGATATATTCACAAGGATATTTGGGGGCTCAGGAATACCTGCTCTGTTCTGTGTCTTTAAATATGCAGCAATAGTCAGTCAAGAGATGGATTTAATTTTCTTTGCTTTTCTTCTGTGGCTTGCAGTGTCTTACTATATTAGCATTGTATTATGTGCTAAGTACATCAAATATGCACATAGGATCACATTTATTTTAAACTGAATCTTTGAATGACTGCTGCCTACACAGCTGCCTACAGATAGTATAAAATAGCTAATGTGAGCATATATTCACTACAGGATCTTCAGTCTCCCCTATCCCTGACTCACAAACAACTGTTTTTGATGTTTGTATTTCAAAGTGGGTGTAGTGTTTTCACAGCCTTGTGCTCCTTCAGTTGATACTTTGTATGCTTGTAACAGGTTATAAATGGATTAGACCAAGTAATTGCCCACTCTGATAATGCAAGATAATCTGCTAAACTATGCTTTTAATCCTCTAAAAGTGAACATGAAATTACAGAATCAGCAGTCCATAGAAACAGGAGTTGACATGCTAGGTTAATTACGAACAACCTCATAGACAGAAAGAAACTCTTAAGGTAGGTTAAATACAATGATTTTTGTTTGCCCCTCTAGATGCCAGCAAGAAAGCTGGATATCCTCTCTTTATTTCCTTTGTCAAAAAGCTTGTGTCCATATTAGAAAAATCAGCCATCGAGTGCGCTGATTTTTCTTTTTCATTACAAGTGCAAGGAAAACATGTAAACATTAGCGCATAAACAGACATGGGAATATCTTTCAGACAGTACAAAATGGAGAAAGAAAATTAATTATCGATAATAAACTTGCAGGTTTATTATCAAGCAATAATTCATCCCTTAAATTTATGAAGAGTTGTGAATAATAACTGTGTTTACTTCCTTCTGGTCAAGACTACAGACAACATCATATGGCTGGAATGTCTTTGTGTTTTGCCTGTGGGAACAAAGGAGGGATGTTACTTTTTCACAGAAAACTGGAAGGATCAGGATTTTATGTTCAGGAAGGGAAAAAGTTTGGATAATTGAACCTCTCTGAGCTTTGGTCAAAACTGAGTTTGTATTTATTTTCAAGCCAGAACAAAGAGTTTTTTCTTTCTCCTCTGCAGTATATATATGTTGAAGCTGAATTTCAAGCTGTGCTTTTAGGACTCTGTCCTTACAGGAAAAAAAAAAAAAAAAAAAAACCAGAAACTTCCAGATAAATAATTACAAACTCCATCATTTTCAGACTTCTAAAAATTTTGAAAATAAGTTGAGAGAATATTTTATAATTACTCAAAAGAGAACATTTTTGTGAATTTAGATTTTTTTTGGTCACAAACTTAACATTTGCCAAAGTTTCATAACACTTTCAAAGTCTGCAGATTTTATGTTTGCTCTTCGGATATTTTTTCTTATCTTTTCCTTTCCTATTCTGAATCATCTGCTGTCTTTCTTACCACTTACCTCAGTACCTTGCTTCCTCCTTTGCCATTTTTCCATTTCATTTTTGCTAATAGAAGACTCTGTGGTTGAAGTCAGGAGGGGGCAGCTCTTCATTCTTACAGTTAGAAAAGCCTTGATTTTTGTAGAATAAGGAGAACCAACCTTGGCCCCTTTCTTTATTGCTACATGGCAGCAGACACGAAGGGATCATCTCCACTTTCCTATTTCACTTGTGTCTATGGAAAGACAGCAGGGATAGGAGGGCCAGAATGCTGGAGTAAGGGGCCCAGAACTCCAGAATGCTGGAGTTGTTTGGGGGTCCCTTGTTTGGGTAGTCTTTTCTAATATTTTCCCATATTTTCTAATATGGGAAGTAGGCCAATGTTTGCACTAGAGGGAAAAATAAAATGCCTACATTTGTGCTGTATTTAGAATTTGCCTGATTTTCTGATGAAGCAAAGTGAAAACAGTATTTTCTGAAAGAAAATTTTAATTTCAACTAGTGCGTGCTTTTTGAAGCAGTTGCATAATGGAGTGCTGTTAAATGATCATCAGTGACGCAGATGGTGGGATAAATGAAGACTTCAATACATTTTAAAAGATTCTGTAGCATCCTCTAGCATGAATCATGCTATTTCAAGGTTATTGTCATTATTAAACCACTGCTGGAAGGTAATTGTAACAGTATTGTTACTAAGCAGTTAGTCAAAATTCTGGCCAACCACAAGTCTGGAGATGTGCAGTTTCCCAGAGGAAATGCTAAGTTGTTGAAATCAGTATAGGTGGATCTAATAAAAAATGGACAAAATAAACTCATATGTTGGGAAAATCTTACCTTGTTACTGACAAATTTCGATAGGATAAAATACATTGAAAAATACAGTTTTAGGCTATCATTACTTTTTCCTTAGAAAGAGGAGGGAGGGAGAGAGTTTCGGTTTTGTTTCTTTAGTTAAATACTTCTAAATTCAATTCAACAGAAAAACAGCTGGAGTAGGATGGAAATTTTGTCTTTCATTTTCAAATCAAATATATTTTCCATTCTCCTTTAATTGTTTTGTCAGTTAACCTTATGTTTGATTGGTGTTATGCTGGTCAATCCAAATAATTACAAAACTGGCTTGTGATTTAATCCTTTTCAAACCAGTCATCATGGCAGGTGGCCCAAAGGAAGCAATTTTTAAACGTCAAACTGTCAGTCCCAATCAATGGAATTAACTGTGCTCCTTAATGATTTAACTATTTTTTTTCCTTATTTATTTGGGTTTAGCAAGACTGAGTTTCCCACAGTGTATTTGCAGAAAATATTCTACTCTCACCCCTCTTGATTTTTTCACTGATATGTTTCTCTTCTTAAAGAGCACTTCCTGTAGTTCTAACGTGAAAAAAAAAAAAACTGGGCTCATTTAAGTATACTTAACTCGAAGTTCAGTTGTTGCTTAGTTAATTCAGTGAACTCTTCTGATGCATATGCAGACCAGCATACATATGTTGATACTAAAATATTAGCATGTTAGAGTTCTAATATTAGTCCTAATAGTCCTAATATTAGCTCTCTGTTCATTATAAAGAGGGAACCTAGAGAGCAGCTTAGGTTTGATACTGAACTGTCAGATAACTTGGTTAGGTGAGAATTCGCTTTTCAGCCTCTTAATTCATTCTCTAATTAATTTTCTGAGTCTTTAAAGATATTTGACTTTGTCTTTTCTACCCTTGTTATTATCTACTCCTCTTATCCCAATAATTACCATATGACTAAAATCTAGTTTTTCCATCATATTCTTTTTACGTGACTTAAACTGAAATAAGGAGTTTTCCCATTTCCACAGTTATGTCTGGTATAGTGACAGAATGAACAGTCTTTGCCTGAATGTATATCATGTGTAGCTATTAGTGAACGTGTTTTGTATATTTTCTAAGAGTGACCTTGTTCTCACCAGCGTGCACAGGTAATAAGCCTAGGTAATAAACTTGTTAGGTAATAAACCTAAGAAATCAATTATCTATATTGTTAAACTGTTGCAGCACTCCTTGGCCCACACAATTTATACTCATATAGTAAATATCCTAAGTGCATCAGATGTTCTACTGTTGGTACATAGCACAGTAAGTTTAATATTATATTAAATGCAAAATATCTTATGCTAAATTCACATTATAAACACTTTTTCAAACACAAGTACTTTTCTTATCTGATAAAAAAGTACATGGAAGACCAAAATAGAGGACAGGACTTCCTATAAATATTGACATTATACCTGTAAGGACAGATTATGTCCAATTAAGGGTCATCACTGTAAAATCTGCAGGAATTGTACTTTCAAAAATAAAAAGGGTATCCCAAAGAACGATGAAGAATCCTATCAGCCTATGGCGTAACTTAAAACACTGTACCTGAGTGAAATGGGCCAGTCTTATTCCAATAAGACTGACCCATACCACGTAGAGCTCACTCACTCCATAGGGAATGAAGAAGCAAAAAAGGCATCTCAAAATGCCCTAATAGAAATATTTAAAAGGGCTCAAAACTGGTTCAGTTGCAGTGTTTGGTCTAAGTCCCTATTGAAGGAACGTTGTTCTGCTTAATAGCTTTATTGTATTCAGACAATACCTTTATGCCATATACAGACAGAAGTGTTTTTAATAGTTTGCCATTTTAATTCTTTTGTTTCCTGCATCAGAATTTAGTAACAATCCATGTCAGAAAAGTAATACAGAATTGTGTAGTTAAATAATAGTTTTACAAAAGGTTAATGCATCTTCTGGGTCATAAGATGAAGGCCTGTTTTTGTTTTGTTTTGTTTTTTACTTGAAAAGAACTTTCAGAAAGTTCTTTAAAAGGATAGTGCTTTTAACATAAGAGGATATTTGGGGGGAAATGAATGGAAAAGTCTGTTTATATTTAGTTCTCTCTTCTCTCCAGGATACCTAATTATTTCTTGAGTCCTAGAGTTCAGTATTCCTAAGCCGCGTGAGAAGTCATTGGGGCATTTATGAGCTGGTATAAAATGCATTTTAAGCCTGCCATCCCCTTTTATGGTTCAATATGTCACAGTATCTTTCTCATTCTGTATTTTAAGTTCTCCACAGTGTACATAGTGAAATGTTTAAGATCTGCATTTATGCAAAAATTTCCAAGCTATATTAAACAGACTATCCACTTGCATACCGAATAACTCTGATCCTTGATATTTTATAATCTTAAATGTTATATCATCATTTTATAGCAAGCACCACTCATCTATTTACACAATAAAAACAGCAAGTGTCTTAACCGAAATTTAGGCTTGTGCTGTGACAGTTTGTATGCTTAAGGGTGAGAGTAAATACATAAAGCTTATTGAGTTGCTTAAAGTCTGATAAAAATCTGGTTATGAGAGACAAACCTGTTTTGAAACAGGGACTTTAGTTCTAAAATTGTTTACAACCTTTGAAAATTACCCTAAATGTCAGATTTGCCCAGAGCATATAATCAAATGACTGCATTAAGGACATAGAGCTTTAACACTAATGTGACAACATGAAGCGAAAATCCAGTTAAGAAAATGTTTATGCTTATTATTATTATGCAAGGGAATTAAAAGGTTCCCCTCCCCTGTAATAGTCCCTCTCTCTATATATTACTTAAGTGAATTTAAGCATGATTTCTTGCATGCAGTTTTCAGATTTATCCATTGCACATGTGGGATCGTAGTCTTTTAAGTAAAGATTACATTTAAGGGCCAGCAATTAATCTTCACCTTGATGTTCCTTGGTATTCTTGAGTAGGGAGCTTTTAAGTTGAGCTTAGTTATAACCATGAGGGAGACTGCTGATGAGGCTAAGCATAAGCCTAAAGCAAAGCATATGCTTCAGAGTTGTCTTAAGGAAAGAGAAGCCTTCATGACATAAAGGTCTCAGGAGCACTCCCATGAAGGAACTTGATGAATGAGGATCATGATACATGATGAACGTACACATCCAAATGAATAAGTTTAGTCATTTAAACATTGTGTGTCATTCTTACCTAGAAATATTTACATTTCTTAGGAATTATCAGTGTTGTTAATCAGTGTACATGAATTTTTTGCATTAATAAACAGGGGTCACAACATCAAGAAAAAAAATCAAGCTTTATGTCCAGTTCAGAAGAAATATTTCAGGAAGTAACAATGTCCTTCTATTTCCTATAAGGGTAGCAGAGGGGAGCCAGGTCCTGTGGGTCCTCCAGGTCTGCCAGGGAAGTGGGTAAGCAATGTGTTTCTATTTCCAGTGCTTTAGTTTACTTCCCAGGAGCTATTTGGAACTATATTTACCTACTCATCTATGTGAAGAGCCGAAAATAATGCTGAAACGCGCGCCTGTTGAGTTCCTTTTTTAGTCCTTTGTGCCTGTGCTAATATAAGCAAGTGTTGCTTTAAAATATTTGGAAATGTGCGAGATTTTTTTCTTCTTTTTCAAAAAACGAAATAAAAGTTGCTGTGATGGGTGAAGCTGGGGCTCTGCTTTCCTGTGTGGGCTGTGCGCACGCAGGCAACAGGAGCCCTGAAAGACGGTCTTTCTGCTAACGGCTCCGTGACACTAGCGAAGGGGCCGGATCATGAATGGCACCTTTGACTGCTGCTCCGGCAGTATTTACCCACGGTCGCCGGGGAGGCCTCGGCTCAAAGGGCCTGCTGTTGCAGAGGAATGCACAAATCACAGGGAGCAGGATCTGAGGAAGCTCTTTGAAGAGAG
>JAUBNY010000862.1:1268927-1279634 GCA_032275445.1 Crypturellus soui | reverse complement strand
CGTCCGCCAGGGATTTCCCACCTCAAGCATCCAGGCTAAATAGAGTAACAGTAACGGTGTATCCATGGCTAAACAACCATACGAGCTCTGAGTTGGGTAACGCTTGATCAAAAGAAATGCTTCTTGGGGTGGCACATGGTCAGCTTCCAGTCAATCCGAATCAAAATGTTGCATGGGAAAGGACGGAGAGCACGTATCTACCTTTGTTTCGTCGACACCTCGGAAATTACTGATGGGATGGGAAGCGTTCATGGTGCGGGACAGACCTGCTCCAAAAACGGCTGCTGGAGCATCCTCGGGGGAGAGCAACGTTGAGTCTGAGCAGAGTTCCCAGCACTCCGGCCACGAGCTGACACGCGCTGCCAGTGGAGACGCTTTAAAAAACCTCACAACTGCATTTTATCCATTTGAACCTCCCCACTAGCATGAAATATAGATGCAGCTTACATACTGAGGCATACAGACTGTCATAAATTATAATAAAATATTTTCTGTTTGAAGAAAGAAGCCTACGAAAATTATTTGGGCCTATTTTCTTCTCTAAGCAAAATAAATATGAGAAATAACACAATACATGGAATGCACTCTGGAAAATAAATGGCATCATTTCATAATTACGACACTGCAAGTAGCACACAAAAGGCTCAGTTCTGTGCCTTATAAATTATCTGGATACTCCACAGTGTCTGGGGGAAAATATGCACCAAGTATTTTGAAGATTAAATTAAATTATTAAGAGAAGTGAAAAGTGGCTGTGAACCCAAGCGTCTCTGGGAGAGGGTTTTTATTTCCCACTGGTGCGTGACCGAGTCTGTGACACGTGGTAATAGCAATCTGCTGGATTGCATCTTCCATGAGGTCCGGGGGGCCCTTGCGGTCCAGGCGATCCAGGAGCTCCTGGGGGGCCTGGCAGGCCGGTAGCTGGTGAAACAAATCCCGCAGTTAGCAGAGCCCCGGCCAGAGCGCACGCCTCGTCCTGCATCGCACCCCTGCAAGGAGCTGCACCCCAGCGGGGCGGCAAGCCGGCGGGGACGTCCGACTCACGCGACAGCAAAACCTCGCGAGGAAACGCACGGAGGCAAAGCTGGCGTGAGAACGAGGAGAGAAGAGTGTCAGTTCATGAATAACGACAACGTAAAGAAATCTGGAGACTTGTACCTGAAGGGCCAGGTGGTCCAGGATTACCAGGCAGTCCAATTCCAGGTTCACCTCTTTCCCCTTTCTGTCCTCTATAACCTACACAGAATAAAGACAGTAAAATAAGAGTGTCCTCTCACGATAAACAGTAATCTACTGTCTAACTTATTGACAAATCCAAATGTGAAAACAGATGCCCACTTGTTTTTTTTTTCTTGAAACTGGTAATAAGACTGGTAATATTATGTTTATATGTTCCTCCGGAACATATAAGGATTTCTGGGATGTAACTGCTGCATCCTCTGGCAAAGGACTCTTGCTAGATTTACTAGCCTTACTTTTCCCAAAGATTTTAAGTTGCCTTCCTAATAAATAATTTGGTGAGTATTCACGTGTTTTCGGGAATGATATAAAACCCCAACCCCAAAGCTCTCTGGCATCTGTCCATACACTGGCCATAGTCACAGAAGCACAACCACCCATGGCCCTCTGTCTTTCTCATGGGCATAGCCCCCAAAATGAGGAAGACTTCGCTCTCGCTACCAACATGTAAATCTTCATGGATGCACCTTTTCGGCCTTAAGCCTCTTGGGTTGGAAGCTTTATACTTAGATATTCCACCTATTCCACCATATATAAATCAGATGATTGATGCTCCCTCCAGCTAACAGAGTTGCCCTTACTCTGAGCAGGGCTTGTGCAGGCTACGGGTTCCTGCATGCAAAGCCTATTTCGGCCCAAGCACTGAGATATTGTCTGTATGATGTGATTGCTACTTGTATTCTGAACGTTCACGACCATTTTCATCACCGACCATAGCTCTGCATAAGAGAAAATTAGCTTCCACCCTCTTAGGTGCTGCAACGCACACCCGAACTATGTGATTCTTTTCTCTTAAACTCTGGCTATATCTTTCTTAATTGGAAATATTTGGGTTGTCTGAGAGTAGAGAACTCACATGTATCAGGATACTACTATTTCAGGTTAAAAATCTATAATTATACAGCTTTTTTACTTAAAGAACTTAAAAAATAATTTATATAGGAGGGAGAATGAAATGATTTTCAGGCATTTTGAAAGGAACTAGTGTGACATGTGCCTTAGCCCCTTATTTTAAAAGGGTTATGAGAAAACCTTCCCATCTCCCTTCCCCACCGCCTCAGCTGTTGGCACATAAGGTGACATTCTGGTGATCGATTTGCCAGCTTCTAGTTGCAGTTGTTGTTGCATTTGTTCTGCTTCAGGCACCAGCGTATGGCACTGCTGGGTATGCTGTACAAGAAACTTTCTCCTGGGAGAAAGCCATGACTTATTTTAATTTAAGAGTAACGAGACCCAGGTGACTGGTCTGCACACTGCTCAACATGCAACTTATGCCTCATGAGGAAGAAAAGGCGCCGGCAGGTGAGCGGCAAGGGTTGTCCTGCAGCGTACTTCAGCCCGCGGCAACATCAGCCCTTGCCGGGCAGTCAAGAAAGAAGCTGTTATAATCCTGTTGGCACCAGTTTGGAGTTGCAAGAGGCAAAACATATCAGGAATGGTACACAGGGGATGCAGACTTTCTGTTTAACACAAGGCTATTAGACATTTCAGTAGAATTCCTACTATTGATCATCCTGGAATTCAAAGCCCAGCACCAGTTATCGTATTTTCTTTCTCCCAACACCCCAACCAAGAAATGACAGCGGAAGCTGTACAGGCAAAGGAGACAAGACATGCAGGGTGCCACGCATCACACAGGCCAAGGAAATCAGCTGTTTAGGAGATCATGCACTCTGGCAACCAGGAAACAGCTTTGTGCAAGGCTCACAAGCACACACAGGGGCTGGCAAGGTGTTGGTGCTCACAGGGAGCCTTATTTTCTCTTCAGTGACCATGGCAATATTTGTAACTCTATCATCAAAACTGTCTGTCTCTGAAAATCTTGCATAAACCATAGTAGTTGCCACTTTTTGAGAAGCTCAATCACACAACCACAGAGTCTATTACATTTCCTATTTATTACATACCTCTATGTTTCTTAATTTACAATAGGCAGTTACAGTACATTTCTCACTACAAACCCAGTTAATCCTAATTTTACAAAGTAGTGCTGCCACTAATTTATTTTTTTCATTTCTTTAGTTATGCAGAAAAGAAAGAAATCACATTTATGATATTATCACATTTACAGTCTTCATCATAGCATTGCTGCAGATAGTTGACTTAACAGAGCTGAAAATGGACCAACATAGATTGAAAGATTCTGTAAACATCACTGGAATTTAAGACATTAAAGCCAAAAAAAATAAGAAAAGAAAAAAATGGCAATAGCACAAATAGCACCTTGCCTATGCAAACGTTTGAACAAGGATTGAGTAAGCAATTATCAGCTGTATCTGAATACATATACAAAGATGTAGTTTGTACAAAGTGGCAGAGAAAGTTTTGTTGACACTGAAGTTTCATACAAAATTTCCCAGGTATCTTGTTCTAAAACTAAGGCTTTATTTAAAAGAGTATAAGTATTTAAGTAAACAGGTTTATAAGTATATATAAACAAAAGTATATTATAAACAATCTAAACAACACAATATGTGATTCTGGCAGTAAAATATTTGATTTTCAATGAGGTATATTTTGCTCAGAAGTAGGTCCCGTGATTCCAGATGAAGTCTATTACCTTCTGTCTGAGTTCAAAGTGACAACTTACATCATACGCAGTCAAAGGAAAATGTTATCATATACCTGCATAAGATCTTGATATATTTGGCTTTAACAGAAAGGCAGATGTTTCACATTTCTATTGGTAGAATCACAACCCCAGTAAGAGGTTCCTGCTTAGTTCAAAAGATTCCCAAAGGCAACTGCTTTTGCAAAGCCTTGTACTTGGGTTCCAGAGGTTTGATTGTCATTCCTGCATCCCAAAGTTGCTGTATGTAAACGTACCCAATGTGGGCAGTACGGTAAACACTTGGCAGTAGTATGTAGCAAGCATGCAGTTGAACAGATAAGCACTCTTCTTATGTTCATGGACTGGTGGTAGCTAAAATGTAGCTTACAGTTTACTGCTATCTAACAGGACCACAAATATTACAGTCTGTCAGAAGCATCGCTATTGCAACAGCCTGAGCTTTACTTGGAAATGACACAATTTCATATCTATAAGATCTGGAGGGATAGAAACAGCTATCTCATTTAAAGAGCTCCACAGGGAAGTCCATCTACATCCCTGAAGCCCCCTTCCAGCAGCATGGAGAACACGGCAGCTGAAACAAGCATGGCAGTGTTCAGAGAAACCTGAGCTTCTTTCAACAAAATGCGAAGCAAACACACCAACACAACAGAGAACAATGACTCCAAAGCATCCACCGCATCTTAGTGGATGCGCAATAGTGTGCATTCTTCAAAGCCCAACACTGCAAAGCAACAGCAACGGTGCTGCGAGCAAGCCCTTCTCATCCAGCTTCCAGGGCATGTTCTGCATGTGCGTCACTGCCCTCTCCACAGCAAGGCACTGACTGGTTTTCAAAGCAGACTGAAAACAAGCTGAGTTCACATCCACAACAGTGGGACAGGTTCGGGGAGGTAAAACTTTAAAACTCTGCAGCTATTTCACAAGTAAAAAGTGACTATGTCTGGTCAGCATCCACTATAACAGGATGCTTGATGCCTCTAGATACTCCCATGACAAAAATTAGTAGGAGATACAGGTTTTAAAGCAGACTTCAGTAATAAAGATATGGAATTTTCACTATTCATCACATAGTATCTTTCTTTCCTGAGCTGAGATGTTTGATTCCTTGGGGCTACCATGAGTCATGAGGAGCGATAAAAATCTCTTGATGTTTCCTTAACATGATAGAAACAGTGAAGTTTAACTAAGATGAACCCTTCTTTTCTTTATAACAACAACAAAAAAGGCATACTAATGCAAAAGATAATATGCATCTCTTGATTCCAAAATTACCCCAATGTGAATTTGAACTAATGGACCAAAACTCAGATCAAATTGAGCTAATTTCTCTAATACATTACAGAATCTGACTGTCTGCAAAATGGATGACATCATTGGCAAAACATGTCAATAAAATGCTTAAATAAATTTCTTGTTTGTCTACAAGACACTAGCATCCTTCAAAATATAGATACATAATGAAGAATTTCCTCTTCCTTAAACTCCTTAAATGGATGTTGTACCTCTCAGGGAAAACTCTGTCTCACAGAATTAGCTTCCTGTAGCTTGTAGGGTCCTTTTTCAAAGAGGAAGTATATATATAAATAATTCAATTATTCTTATATAAAGTCTTTTTAATTGCCAAATGCATATTTCATCATTCGTGTTGCAAAACTCTGCTGTGTTTTTTGCTTTGTTTTGTTTTCATTTTTTTCCCAAGACAACCAAATAAAATCTAAATTATATTTTTATATTTTGTATTTGTATTTTGTAAAATCTAAATTGAATGTACTTAAAGTTTTGTGCCATACTGTGACTGGCCTTACTCAGAGACAGCAGGCAACAATTTGGGAATTCATTAGAAATGACGAGTCTACTCCAAGTAGTTTAAGAATTTCTTAAATAAAGGCCTCCTCAGCAGGCAGGAGCAGCCACCTGGCCAACCAGTGTCCTATGATATACTCTTCAAAAGTATCTGCTTTTTACTGACTGTTTTGGGACCTGCAAGTGACTAAAATAGACACTGAATCACAGCCCAGATTGCACATAGCAATATCCTATCAAATACCTGGAGCAGGCAATCTCGGTTGCAACCAAGAATTACTGAAATGAGTAACTGTCAGTCAGTACTTGCTTACTTCATGTTCCCTCACTCCCCACACCATGGTTTTCAGCAAGGAAAGCCCTGTCTGATGCATGTTATCTCTTTGGCACACCACTTATGTGCATGAACAGGACATGCCTCCTCGCTGGGCCGGGCACACGTGCTGCCCTGCTGCCCCCGGATGCACACGCGGAGCACATGCTTCTCCAACACCTCCTGCCTGCCCCATCTCTTATGGCCGAGTAGAGACTGAAATACGCATGGATACTTCTCAATCTGCTCGGAGATAGGAATTTCATTTCACTGTAGGCACAAAACAATAACATGGACAGGCACAGCAGGGAAAGGAAGCGTACTTGTAAGTGTGCTTCTCTCAGGGTAGTTAGTATTTTTTATGCGCAGTGTAATAAGGAGGCAAGACAAAATTTTGGCTTTCTTTCTTTTGCAGTATAACTTTATATGTCTTCTGATATATCAAGAGAAGTAAATGCTTCTCACTTTGCTTAACTCTTACTAACCCCAAAACAGTATTGAGCATACTGGTAAAATATATGGAAATCCTGTGTACATGGGGCACTACTTTTAGTAAAGCATAAGGCATGAAAAAGCAGCTTTATTTGTTTTCAAGCATAGCTATCATCTTCACTCTCGATGCTCACTAGCTGGAAATGAAGCCTAGTACAACGTGCTACTTCCCAGAAGCTGAGACTATCCACCACATACACAATCATTGAACAATCTGGCACTGACATTAAAGGTAACTGTTGACAGTGATCTGAGTACTTAGATAATGAAGAAGTCAGTGTTGTAAGACTCTTAAGTCTTTTACTGTTTTCCTTGATCCTTTATTCTTGTTCTTCTTATTCTGAGCTCATCACATTTTTCAAGCTTCTGTCAAGGGTTTGCTCTTATCAATGTTAATAAGTCTTTATTTCTTCTGATAGCTTTAGGATCCACACATCTTCAGTTTTGCTTTCATGTTCTTCATTCCAGTCTGACTTGCTCTGACTCCAGAGCAGACCAAACTAACAAAAGATAATAATAAAGAACTACCTACAGATAAACTGCAAATTACATATTACCCACAAAATATTATTATTCTATAAATACTTTTTCCTTCACTCTGCTCTCCCCTTCCTCACACAGGCTGAATCTACAGGAGAACAAAGCCATAATGACCTTGGATTCCTTGAAACTAATTTTGCAGTGAAGGACGGTTCAGTGGAACGAGAGTCCTCCACTGCCTGAATGCACCACAATGTACAAATTACAGCTTGGGATACAGTGAAAAGCTGATTACTTTGAAGTTGATTTGTGAAAATAGATTATTTCACTCTAAGAAGGATTCATGCTGTAGTATTTCAGTTCTCACTGCTGCTTCTGAAGAGCAATATTTGCCTTTAATCTTTCCTTCTCAAAACTCAGGATCTGAGCTGAAAATGCTCTCAACCTTGGAGATTAAATTTTTTTTCTTAGATAAGATGGTCCTTTTAATGTGAACCAGGATGTAAATAGCTACATTAAAGTGCTGGCATAGCTTTTATTCCTTGTGATAGTATTTTAGAGAAAAAAACAATGGCTACGGTAGGTTTAGATATCTGTCAGTTTTAGATATCTGTCAGTATTTTATCATTTATTAGAATAAAATGCACTGATTAGGATTTTTAAAGCAATAAAATCCACACATTTACTACAGGTTAATATGTAGCTCTAGTTTGGAAAAATTATAAGTATAGTTTTAAAAGTTAATCATTAGGAAGCTAGATATGTAGTCCTGTCTTATTTAATGATCATTAGCAGGTGTATAAATATTTCAAGATACAATTCTTAAAAGCATTTTTTTGGAATTCCTACCTTGAAGGCCCCGTTCTCCTGGCGTCCCTGGTAAACCATCTTTTCCTGGAGGTCCTGGTAAACCATCTTTTCCTGGTGGCCCTGGTTTCCCATGAGCTTGGG
Source organism: Crypturellus soui (assembly GCA_032275445.1). Lineage (NCBI taxonomy): Eukaryota > Metazoa > Chordata > Aves > Tinamiformes > Tinamidae > Crypturellus > Crypturellus soui. The sequence continues at coordinate 1,271,781 of JAUBNY010000862.1, read as the reverse complement.
AGGCAAGCAATGCTGCAGGCAGCTTCAGCTGGGATACAAACTGAGCCATCCTCTCTTCATTAACAAAGGACAGAAGGAAAAAGGAGATAAGTGTACTGGAAACATGGGCTTGTCCAGTAAAGCTGCACAAACTGATTGTATTGTCTGACAAGTCCTCCCCACACAGTAAATAAACTCTGAAAAACACTATTTTGCTGATGTTGTCTTTATGCCAGTTGTTTATTTCCCTTTCATGCCTAATCAATACAGCTATTTGTTGAAAACATACAGCAGTTTAGATCTACGTAGCTGAGAGCTGTCAAGGTCTTCTTTCATTGAAATGGGCACCTGTTAAGTGGCCAAAATAATTAGATATTTCTGTTATGTCCATTTTCAGTGTCTTAATGGTTCCCAATTTTCCTGCCTCTGAGGGGAAAGCAGGATTGAAATCTAAAAGCAACTATTTATTAGATAATTTATTTGGAACAACTTAGTAATTTAATGAATGTGCGGGGATTCAACAAGGATACCTATATTTGTCCTTATGACTATTATATAGAGTGACCTTCCTTTCAACGTTAACCTCTATTACATTTTCTCTTGCTTGATGACAGTATGATTTGCTTAAGAGGAGCAAACCTAAATGTATGAATCTGAGTACACGGAAAAAGCTTGCCCTGCAGAACAGAATCACAGCAATGCTGGCAGGAAGAGATCTCTGGAGCTTGTCGGGTCCAGTCTCCAGCGTGAGCTGGGACTATCATCAACCCTACATCAGGTCAACCATAGATTTGTCTGCCAAGTCTTGAAAACCTGCAACCTTTCTGGGTAACCTGTTCCTGTGTTGCACAAATCTCCTATTTTTTCCTAATTTTTGATTAGAAAAAGTTTTTGCAAAAGTGCAATCTCACCCTCCCATGCTTTAATTTATGGTCATTACACTTTGTTGTATCACATGGTACTAAAAAAGAAGAGTTCAGCTGTGCTGTCTTTGTAACTACCCCTCAAGTAGACCAGACCACCCTTTAGCTTCCTCGTAGTTCTCCTAGACAAGCCCAGCTCTTACCCTCTCCTTGTAGGTCATGTGCTCTAGACCTCGGCCCCCCTTGGAGGTCCTTTGCATCCTCTCAAGTTTCTCCTCATTTCACTTGCATCAGAGGGCCAAACCTGGACACAGTATTCCAGATGCAGCCTCACCAGTGCCAAGCAGAGAGGTGTTACAGCTTGCCCTAATGCAGCTCAGTGTGCGGGTTACCTTTTTTGCAGTAAGTGCAGTGCTTGTGAAGCTTCAATCCCTCTCCACCACAATGCAGAATCATTTGAAAATATACCTCCCCACACAGACCCATTTAGAAGGACATGGCTAGCAATCACGGAATGCTTTAAAGACAGTTGTTTTACTCACTGGGGAAAAGAAGTCCTAAGACTAAATTACATTGCTGATTGGAGTTGCTTTTAATTAAAAACTGAAAGAGAAGCTAGTATAGCTTAACAGAAAGTGTGATTTACATGTCAACCTCTTAATAAAAGCAAAGGATAGGTAAACTTGCTGGACCTAAAACTGAAAACAGGGCAGTTGTTAGTTACTTATACCAATTTATGTCTAAACAATCAGTTGCTTTGCATTATAGCTCAGTTTACACATTTTAGTTCTTATTCTAAATTATATACCATCTGAAGCAAACTATCTTTCAATTCTAATTCTTTTCAGAAGAAAATAGTCTGGTTAACAGATATTTTAATTTATAATAATACAATTGTTTGAATTATATAGTTCTAAACAACAGTAATTAACTGATAAGTATAGCAACAAGGCAGCTGTTCAAATACTATGCAAATGGGATAAAAATGTTAGAACTGTATACAAAAACTGTGGGGAAATGAAAACATTTAGAACAGTTTAAGATTTAGATTCAGTTGTAAAATTTTCTTACCTTCGAAAACCTTAAGAACCTCCTGTTTGATGTATTTTTTTATTTCTTCAGTTGAAATTGCATCAGCCTGATGAGGAAACCAAAAGGTCTTAATATTAGTTATTTACCAATAGGGAAAAAAAATACTCAGTGCACTTTTATAATCCAAAGATCGTAAGATTAGCACTAAGCATCTAAAATGTTCACCAAAAATAAAATATTCCAAAATATTTGTATTTTTCACTTAACTGAAAAGGCCATTTTATTCCAAATTTATAATATTAGGAAGGTCTTGAATACCATACAGTAGAAGAAGCACTCTCAACTGTCAAGGCGATCAGCATATATTATAAGCTTAGCTATTACTAACTGCTTGTTCATAAGACTAAGGATGTCCAGTCATACTACTATGATTTATTTGCCCTTTATGTAATGTTCATCAACTTCTCACTTCCATAAGGGAATAACTGCTTTGATGCACAACAAGTAATACTGTATCAAAGTACCAAATAACTCACACTAGAAAAACTGTCTAGAGCTTTATCCTATCCTATCCTATCCTATCCTATCCTATCACTAGTTAAAAAATAAATAAATACATCCGCGTGTATATACTACAACAGGTACTGTGGTAATTTCTCTTTTATTGAGGAATAGTTTTGCTTGCCTGTATTTGTTTCTCATTTGCAAACACTTATAATTTAGCTATTAAGTTATGAAAACTTCGCAAAATTAATTGCATTGAACAGCCATCTGTTGATTCGTAAGGAACTAAGTATTAGCTAACAACTGCTCTGAAAGTAGCACTCACATCCTGAAAAGCAAAATTTAAAAGAACTGCTTGATCTTCTGTGTAGAATTTTTCTATATCTGACAACTGAAGAGAAATTTTAGTTTTTATGAGACTGTTCCATTGTTGGGTTGAGTTTTCACTGCTCAGCATATGCTACCTTCATGATTAC
>JAUBNY010000862.1:1256994-1268827 GCA_032275445.1 Crypturellus soui | reverse complement strand
TAACTGCTTGTTCATAAGACTAAGGATGTCCAGTCATACTACTATGATTTATTTGCCCTTTATGTAATGTTCATCAAATTTTAGTTTTTATGAGACTGTTCCATTGTTGGGTTGAGTTTTCACTGCTCAGCATATGCTACCTTCATGATTACTGACTTCACAAGCAATAACTCAGAATTTTCATTTTCTTACCAGAAAACCTGGGGGTCCTGGTGAACCTGGGGGACCTTGATGACCAGGTGAACCTGGATGGCCTCTGTCTCCTGGTGGCCCAATAGGACCCATAGCCCCCTTCTCGCCTGACAGGCCAGGTTTTCCTCTTTCACCTTGTGGACCTCTGTCTCCTGGAATACCCTGATCTCCCTGTGCAAAACAAAAGCATAGACAAAAACACTGCATACAGTTGAACAAATCAAGAATGAAACATCACCCAAGAATGTGAGAGAAACTTCCTCCCTACTCTGAAATAGGCATTTCTTAGGCAAGTAAGTTATGTAGTGAAGCTGATTTTACAGGCTGATCCTATCTTTGAAGAAACAGTGGGTAATATTCTGTTTTCTTGCACTTCTAATGTTGAACTCAGTAAAAAAAAATGACTCTATAACCTACTTTTCAAGTATAGAATTGGGGTGCACAAAGTTTATAGTTTATATGATCAATAAAAATCACCTAAAAATGTCAAAGACGAGATGGGTAGAATTTAGTTGGTCAAACTCCTCCACATTATTTTTTTAATACATTAAAAACAAATCCCTGGTTGTCTAATATTTTGTTTTTGCACACACTAATGCCTTGAAACACTTGACAGCTTCATGCCCATCTCAGCTGTTACCTGCAGATAGGTTCTTCTCTATTCACTCTTAAAATTGCAATTTGTTAGATCTGATGAAAAAGCTCTACAAAAAAAAAAACCCAGTTTATCCATTCTCACTCAACATATAAGAGGAATGCTGCTTGCTACTCGTATGATGTCCTAGTGATGTCCCAGCCAGTCTATCAGGATGAAAGACACAGGATGAAATTCTGTTCCTCCTTCAATCTAAAATCATTCAAACTCACCTCACTCTTTTCAAGAGACAGGTTTGACCAACAAGCAGCTCTAGAGAACAGTAACCTCAAAGTAAAACTAGTTCAAATTCATATGATTAGAGAAAGAGCATGTGTGACTGAGGGTGCTTAGCTGGCAGAAGTGTTGAGTCCTTTCTAGGAGCCATATATAACTTCTCTCTGGATCCAACCCAATGTCAAACAGGAAAAACGAGGTGAGTTTAGATTGCCCATGTCTTAAAACAATAGTCTGATGCTTTGTGCATATTTTGTCTCACAGAGGTTGTGAAAGTCTTACAGTGGGGCATGAAAGGAGAAGGCTGGGTGGGTTGAAACCCATGGGCAGAAAGACACAATGCAGATAAAAGCAGAGTGAAAGAAACAGTAGAACAGAAGAACAGTGAAGAAAAGACTGAAGTTTCAACTAAAAACTGCAGTTTGATAAATAGGAAGCTGCAGGCACATAAAAAGCAGAGCCCAAAGGGGTGCTTCCTTAGCAATCTGCCCGGTATTCTCCATGTTCCTAATATAATGACTGCAGAAAGCTAGATAAAACTGTAGGTTTTATCTGCCTGCATTATACTGTAGCCTACATTTTGGTCACTCCTTTAGAAAACAGAGAGAAAAGAACAAACAAATAGCCTGTACACTTTTCAGTTAGCATGTAGCTGATAAGGTAATCAAAGAGTGTACAAAAACACAATTTCCAAGATAAAGTCATCAAAAAAATACAAAAAATCAGTATAACAGGCATGAGTAAGAGAAAAATACAGCAGGATTTCTGAACAGGCATTTTTACCTTCAGAATCAAAATGAACATGGTGAAATATGTATTTCTGCATTTTGCCTGTTCTACAATTTCAGCTCTCGGGAAAACAAAATAAGGCAACTGACCGACCAACTAACCAACCAACCAAACACACACACACACAAAAGTGGATCTACAAACCCATTTGTAATCAGTGAATTCCTTTAAAACCAAATAAATTAAAGGTCAATGTTATGGCCAGAAGCAGCTGCCAACATGGGCTTAGATATGACTTGATTTATTTTATTTGTGAGAAGTACCTAATTCATTACACTATTAATTTGCTGAACTACAGCTGTGGAGCAAATCTTGCATTCAGACTGCTAATGATGAGTTGATGGTTCTTAAGGATCACTGACTGTCCTTGCTGCATGACTTAAGCTAATGTTCAGTTCCACCATAAGGAGCAGACAACACCAAGAATGGATTACACATTTACCAGAGTAATCCTCAGCCTACACCTGTGAGAGGTAAATAAATTGAATTGCATTCAATTTTATGACAAGTACTGGTAAACTGTACTCAGATTTGAAAGCCTATTAACAAATAAAACAGTAAAACTGTAACTATATTCTAAAATCATATCTATATGATGCGTAATGATTAAACGAGGCAGAGGAATGTAAGGATGCACGTAGGAGGTTGCACACAATTTTATCACTCATTTGTCCTCCAAATCTCTTTGATTTCCAGTGAGTTAGAGCTTATTATTGGCTATAATTAAGCTTCACTAAAAAGATTGCTATGACTTGTGATGTTTTATTGGATTAACTAAAATCATAATGCATTCCTGACAGGAGTTTAAATTGCTCTCACTAAGAGGGGAGAGGCAGTGAACTCTGGCAAACTTTCCCATGAGGATTAAAAAAAAAAAAAAAAAGGAAGAAAAAAAGAAAATGAACACTGTAAAAATTTGAAATCTCCTTGTCCTACACATACTTTTTAACCTGCCAAAACTACTAACACATATCCAGAAAAGTCAGTGTCATGTAAACAATCTCTATATGATTACATATTTGTAAGATATTCATCTTATGATCTTACAAATATCCTATGTTTCTCTTAAAAGAACTATTCTCTAATAATGTGTACATCTGATTTCCAGTTTCATTTTCCACACATGAATATGACCTGGGCAAAACTGTAAATATGAATGATTGCCTGCCTACTTTAGCTATTCAGTAGAAAAAGAGAAGATATCCCAAAACATGCCTGCAATTCTGGTTTCAGTTTCTCAAATTTTCAAGAATAGAAAGGAGTGGGAAAAGGAATGCATGCACATGGAAGGGGCTAGAAAAGGGATACTCTGATGGAAGAGGCAGAAAGATCAAAAAGGTTTCTATAAATTTAAGATTTACAGCAAAAAATGTGGCAGTGTGAAGCCGATCCTGGATTTGTTTTTCTTCTACATGATTCTCATTTCTCAGGCTGCCAGTGTGTAGGAGGCAGATCAAATAATACAGTCACTTTTCATAAAAGCATTTTTGAACCGCCCCCAGTGTTTCCCTTGTCTTTGGAAGAGTCTCCTTGTAATAATTCATAAAACTAGGTCACTATCTTCCTCCAAATTTCTCTTTATTATTTGCTATGATGTACAAAAAAAGGACAGGACATTTGGATTTCAAGATCTCTGCCTACTGTGCTAATTTATAGAATCTTTTTTCTAGTGTTCTCTCATTAATTGCACTTAACTTTGCACTAGAGGTAAATTCTATCAAACAGGAGCTATCCTGTTATCTGGAATTGTAAAGAATAACTTGTAGCTTTTTTAAATCTATGTTCAGATACTGCATTGGGTTTATTGATAACTTTACTGTTTTATAAGGCTGTGAGAGATTCTGATTATCACTTGTGCCAATATTATTTCTGGAAATTGAATGGAATTTTTAACATAGAGCTATGCTATTAGAAGTACAGGGAGGGCTAGATTGTGGCCCACTACATATTTATCCACAAGTTGTGTGGATAAATATGCACATATAGATTTGTATGTATACACATGAGCTCTTTCACTGATGGGACTGGAATGAGTAGACCCTCTTCCTTTTTCCTGGGTTCCCCAAATTTTACTCTGATGAAGAGAGCTACGGCTATGACTGCCTCAGGATCCTCTCCAATGACTTCCTCCCCACTCGAAAGGATGGACAGTTGCAAATCAGCCTCAGTCCATTAACATAAGGCATCGTTCAAAGGTACTTCTTAAATTCTCTGCTGCTGTGCAGTCTCTGCTGCTGTGCAGCTTGCCTTTTGGCCGGCTACTAACAGTGTTGCCAAAACCTGGCCGAGTCTCTTGAAGATGTGGCATTAGCTGGGGTCAGTCTATGTTTCAATATGTCACGTATTTATAGGCTCAGCCTCTTCCTCTGGTGCATGCCTGTGGTTTTAGTTGCAGGACATTCAGCTAGATAACACTGATAAGGTCAAGGCTGAGCAATGTACTGCAGCACACAGTGGGCTGTACGAGAAGGTTCTTAAATCTCATTAGTGGCCCTAAGAGCAGGAACAGAACAGTGCAAAATGTTGAATTCTGTAAGTGCCAATTATTGTAATAATGGCTAAAACCTCGTCTCATCAGTGTCTAACACTGCATTTCTTTCATAGACTGTGCACAGCGGTGAGAAGTGTAACAAGCCATTTTTACGTAAAACAGGACTATGTACTTGGGATACAAAGTTTTTTTGGGTTATTAGGGAAAATGGTGAGAGCTTCATTGCTCCTTCAGAGATTGCCTGCATCACTATGGAATTAACTACCTGCTACTTTTCAACCTATTGATCAATTTACACTGCCCAAGCCAACAGTGTTAGAAAGTCTTTAAATGTGTTTTTTTTTCTCCAAATGCAGAAGCCAATTAAAATCTAATTCCTTAAATCGAAGTGGTCTCTGGTACTTAGTCTCTAAAATGTCTAAAAGACTGCCTAAAGTTCACAGAAAATTAATTTGCTGGGTTTGCCTATAAAATACATACTAACAAGGTGCTTAGATGCTTAGAAAAAGGAAACAGTTAATAAAACAGGCCACTTACACGTTCTCCTTTGGGCCCTCGGTCTCCTGGCCTCCCCACAGCACCCTGAAAAAAAAATTGATTTTGAATGAAGAAGTTAAGCACATTTCTAAAAAGCTGTGCTGTATATTCAGCTACTAGCAGAACTGATGGCAACTGCCTAAGATTGACAGTTACGGTATCTGTGAGGAATAGCATGTACTAGTATTCAAAAGTATGTTTCCTACCGGAGGACCTGGCAATCCATCTTTTCCATTGATTCCCTATAAAACCAAAACAAAATACATTATTTTATAATTATGGGTCTATGTGCATTTTAAAAATATAAAAGTAAATGCTCAGTGATGGTATCAATACACATCCTGAAGTTGTGGAGTCAGCAGTTTGTGTGTTAACTATATTAAAATGCAAATACTCTTGAAGTATGCGAAAGAAAAGAAAATTTAATCTACTTAGCTAAGTATTTTTGCTTTTTGAGAGATGCCTTTTTGCTTTTTAGCAAATTTATCTTGTTGTTTGCACCCAAATGTGGTCTCATTTGTACAACCTATTCGGAACAGTCCCAAATCCACATTCTCCCCCAAACTGGACATTACCTCAGAGTGCCCAACCCATCATGCCCTGACACCACACCTGCAAGCAGGCACTGCAGCTTTAAAAATTTATTAGTGATAGGAATTTTGCAATGATTTCCTAAATTGGGCCAATCTGGTTCAGAGGCTACTGAAATTTTCTTCTTATTTCAAGAATTTCAAGAAGCATAAGGAAGGCAGACATGGTGACAAACTTAAATGGGCGCCTTCTCATCCACTCGTGGCACTGCAGCATCAGGTGTAGGGAAAATTAATTAGCTCTGTGCTACCCTAACCGAACTGTTGCTGCAATAAACTGTGTTGTTTTAAACTGCAGCAAGCAGTGCTGTCAGACTTCAGATGAAGAGGTCAATTTGGACATATCCTAAGAGAAGAATAAATGTTTAAGCCACGGCGTTGCATTACCTGTAGAGAAGGGAGTTAATGAGAGCACCACAAAGCAATCAATTCTCTATCTAAACTGAAACTGGGAATACATTTTGTTACCCCATCCTTTATAGACTGTGTTGAACATCTGGTTTAACATTTTCCTTCCAAAAAAAAAAAAAAGCTGCAGGTTCCTTCATGTCAGCAGGACTCTGTTTCTCAGCAACATTAAATGCTAAATCATCACAATATTGGACCTCCACATAAAAAGAACCTTTGATTTTATGACTGATATGAGCACTATAGCTTTAGACATTCTTATGATGAAACCTTGCTGAATAAAAAGCAGGAGGCAATTTCATTTCTTTTTTTTATTACAAATGAAGTTGTCTATTTTTGCAATAAATGAATATTCAATATAAAACTGCTTACCGGTTTTCCTTGTGGCCCTTCTGGTCCAGGGAATCCTATATCTCCTATAGGTCCTCTTTCACCCTTAAAAAGAACAGCACACACACATGCAAATCTGCATCTGTAAGTCTTGCATTCAGTGTTTGAAATATTTGTGTACTTTCATGACAGTTTAGAACTCAAATTTGATCTTACAGGTTCACCTGGCATCCCTGGGGATCCTGGAGATCCAGGCTTTCCCTGCAAAAATAAAATAATAAAAATCCAAGATTACTAGAAAATAAAATATTAAATGTTCTTGGCAAAAAAAAAAAGAACAGGATATGTGCTTAATTGAAATACTCATATTATTGCTTAACAAATGCTTAAGACAGAAACAATATTTTATTACATATTTTATAAATATAAATCAGCTTATGTATGCACGATGTTATTCTGGCTTACATGCAAAAATTAATTTAACCACTTTGTCTCTTCATTTCTGAATACTGAAATACAGTCAGATCAGAGTTCATCACTGTATATATAAAATCATCAATTACTTCCTAATCCTGATATATTTTAAAGAGGTTTTATTACTGACTTGATACATTTTGCAATTTTTCTTCAAGATTTTTCTTTGGTCAGTTTTATTGTGGTTTTAAGCTCCATCTGTCAGTTTACAGTCCTTTTTAGTCTCATCATTTATTTAATGACTTTAGATGACTAAAGCTTTTTGAAAGACACCTTCTTGCTTTTTAGCACATTTGCTTATCTTGTTATTCTTTGCAGGCATCATGGCATGGAAGAAAAAAGCTATTGAAAACAAAAAATTGTGGGTAGCCCATCAAGAAAGACTTGGAAAATGTGCAAAAAGAGGTTGGCAATGCTTTATTTTAGCTTTTGTTGCTCCTGGAAGGAAATAGGATTCAAGCGTTTTATAGCTACTTTCACACTGTTTCTTTGACTATTTTGTATTATATTCTGCTCTGCACAAAGTCAAGTTCACCTCTTGGGGGTTTTCTTCTCAGCAATTCTTCTCTTAAAGCAATTGAAACACTAGCTGGTTATGTTTAAATATGAAGTCTCTCTGACATACCCTCATGTGCCATTCATCCAACCTTACTGATTGTAGCTGAAGCCTTCCTTAACCACCACACTCCTGCTGCATCTCCCTCAGCACATCCCAGTCAATAAACTGCCCTGATCAAGGAGTTGGTAATAGCCCTAGGTAGGTTTACTCCTACATCCTGTTTAGGCTTTGATGTGCTTGTGTTAGTGGTGGATGTAGCACTCCGCTGTTGTAGCTGCATGCAGTCTGAAGATTTTACCAGACCTCTACATAGGAACAAATGAACAAATTCATGTTGGAAGGAATCTCAAGAGGTCATCTAGTCAAAACTCCTGCTCAAAGAAATAACAAAGTCAGACCAGGTTATTCAGCCTCAGATGAGAATCCATGACCCTGAACCTGCCTTCCCCAGAAATATCCTTGGACCAGATCTTGAACTGACTCGTGTAAGCAAGGAAACTATCACATCACCATTAGCAACAACTCAGGAATGACAGGACTGAGGATTCAGTCTGAGGAAATAGTAATTTGTGGCAATTCTTGCAGCCTCTGTCCAAATTTTTCTGGTAATACCACTGAGCAAAAACTCAAAGCTAGAATGAGACATTAGTACCCCCAAATGGAATAATATTCTCTATTGAATCTACGAAATAATGGCAGGCAGAACAAATTCTCTTCCAGTAACATCTGTGGATACATTTCCAAAACTCTTCCCAGCCTATTAGAAAGGAATGTCTCTCATAAATCTATTAACTTGTTAATTAAAACTGCTTAACATAAAATATTACAAAATAATTTATTTTAGTGCATTTCACTTGAATTAGACATAAGCTACAGAATACTTTGTATGGAGCGATGAAGTGAACTCATTAAATATTTTGTATCCAGCCAGAACTGAGAGCAACACTCAGAACAAGAATAAGACTTGGAACATATCCAGTGGGAAATACACAGGGAATGAAAAGTTATAATCAGCCTAACTGGTTACTGCATTATTGATTCACAGCATGCAGTATATTTCAGAGCATCAAACTTTGATACTCCTACATGAGCTACAAATCCCAGAAAAACACTTCTCCGTTACTTTAAAAGAGTACTTTTTACTTGTTTTAAGAAATCTTAACTAAATTTAGCTATTTAAGTCCAAAGTTCCCTCTTGGAACTCACAATAAATACACTAAATTGGTGGCTAATGGAAATGGAGTGCGTAGATAAATATTCCTCTTTATTTCATGAAGCACATATTTATAATTTAAAAACAGCTCCTGAATAGATTGGTAGCAGTCCAAATTTAACAATAAATGTATTTGCATATAAATAACTCCATGCTACCTCCTAAAAAATGAATGAAGTTTTTTAGTAAACAATCTAAAGAAAAGTTTTCTTTATTTCCTTTAGGAACACAAATGAATTATAATTTCAATTTATCATTAGCTACATTTATTTTCACCTTCAACAAAGTTTCTGGATGACTTTCAGAAAGTTCTTCAAATACCACCTACAAATAGCTGACAAAATCATTCCCTCATGAAAATGTTTGATTTACTTGATATGCAGCTCCTCATAGATTGCAGTATCTAAAGGTTATAAAATTTTTGTATGATAGAAAGATGCTCAGAGGTTTGGGAATCTCCAGTAATACAGAAAATGACTTTATGATTTGTCTTTATCAAACTGTGGCAATGGGAAGAATCTCATATGCTTCATTAGCTGAGCATATACAGCTCTAAAGTCAAGCCTTATCATGTATGCACACCATTCCTTCCTGTCATTTTAAAAGTAACAAGAAGCCTCAGTAGTATTAAAATTTTAATCTCTTTAGGGAAAACATGTAATTTTCATACCTGCCTATAAAGCAGGAGCCCAATGCTGGCATTCCACAAATAGTGATTAATGGTATAGTTGAGCACCTTGCCTGACCTTTTTCAGCTTTTCCTAATAAAAATTCTTCTCCCATACAGGTACCTACCGGTATGCCTGCTATTCCCGGTGTGCCAGATGGTCCACGGTCACCCTAAAGAAAAGATAAATCTATACTTAAATGGTAATACTCAGAACAGAAGTAAATTCCAATAAAACCTGAGAAAGGTTTACTTAGTAAACTGAAAATGAGGACAAACACAGGCTCTGCTAGATGCTGAGATTTTTCAGCACTGATCATTTTATAGACTTGATCAAGTTAGCTGTGTTTAGCTCTGTGGCATAATGCCATAATTTCCATGTCAAACTTTATACTCAGTTTGAAGCAATGCTTGAAAAAGGATAGAAAGTCCCTCCGAATTGCTATCATTTGTGGTTGTGACTGTGATCACAATTAACATAGGGTAATTTGCTGTCACAGCAAGATGCATTTATAAAGATTTACCTTTTAAAGAGTTATTGTCTCCCTGCTACACAGTCATTCATGTCCTGCAAGTTATCATTCCTGAAGACTGGGCAACAGAAGGGAAAGTTTGCTTGTGCCGTGGTCATTTCAGGGCAAAGATTCACAGTTTAGTATATGGCCAATCATCATCTACACTTCCAACTAATACAATGGGATTTTGTGCTGAAGTTGCTGAGGTACAATTTTATCTTTCTCACTTGAGAAGTCTTTATATCGATCAATTTCACCAGAGTAGTAAATCTCTTCAGCAGTATAACCAGCAGCTGAGGTGTACTGGTCTGCAATACCACTGCTAGAGAAAAGTTTGGGTAAAAAAAAAATCTCTTCTTAAAATAGATCTCTTCTCTCTGATCTTGTCAACAGGATGGTTCAACTGTATCAGCACAGGTGAGGGAGGCTAAACCTGACTCTGAGCTCAACTTCTTGTCCCAGTTCTACTGTTTAGGTCAATGCATTACAAAATTATGGCTTCTCCAGGAAAGACTGCCTTCTGCCACACAGACGTACCCAAGAGCTCAAAAGAAGAAAAAAGGCATCCATTATACTCTTAGAACGGGCAGAAGGACATTGGGATTATGTTCATTTGTTTGAACTATGAGTGTGGAATTTTGGCTAAAATTAGTTATGGATGTTTTTGCTTTGGGAAAGGGTCAAAGTGCACTAACACTTAACTTGTTTATACAATCTGTTCCAATCAATTTTTTGTGTTTGTTTGTTTTGTTTTTTTTTTGATGAAAGTCTTGCATGTGCTTTGAGTAATTCAAGTACAAACTTCTCTTCAGATCTGTAGTTGTGCACTAAGTTTTAGAACAGGACAGACAGACTGCAAGCATATGCCCATAATCAAAAGAGAACAAGAACTTGTAACCATATTTAGGTACCAATCAAATATATGTCCTTTTACCCACTTAAGAAAACAAAATGCTATTAGATCTCCTCCGCAAAAACTTCATTTCCTGTTGAGTTAATATGTTACTTAGATTAACATTAAAGCAAAAAAAAAAAAAGAAAAAAAAGAAAAGAAGAAAATGCAGATAATTATTCATTTTTTTCATGAAATATAAGCTTCATAAAACATAACCACATAAGTTTAAAAAATCATTCAGCTGGAGATAGTTGCCATTAAAAGACATGACTTTTCTTTTATGAGTCCTACCTTTTCTCCTGGGAGTCCTTCTAGTCCTGGTAACCCCATTGGTCCTGGGTCTCCCTGATATTTATTTTTTAATTAAAAAAGATTGCAAGGATTAGAATTTATGTAATCTACATAAGAAATACTGAACAACAAAAAGCAGCAGCATATTTGGTTTGAGATCATTTAAAAAAACACTAAGTAGTTGTCTGAATGAACATATTTTGTTACGTTGTATTTTAGTGATTTGCGAACTAAACTATTTCTAGAGGTATTGCATGATTATTTTCTGATAAAATGCTTTAGTTCTGATTTTGAATGTAATCCAGTGTTCTTGTTGTCCACAGTCAGCTCCAAGCACCTTCACTTGGCAGAGGCACATGGTGTGAGTGTATGTAGAGAATTAACTTTTGACCAAAGTTTGCTTAACTTTGCAGATGCATCATTAGTTCAGAACAGAACTCTGCTCCTTGTTCTGCAAGGGACCCCCACACACCTGGTCCTTGTATAAATCTTTCTGCTGCTTTCAAGTTTTGAAAGAACTAGAAGAAAACTGCTACACTGGATAGACCAGGTTAGTATGTAGCAAATAGGTCATTTTATTTTATTTTTTTAAAAATGGACAGCAATTCACCATAGATTTTTTACAACTGCCAACAATTAGTATTTCAGCAGCCTCAGTCAAACCCCAAAGCCACAGCAAATTCCCTTATGGATTTCATTTTGTCTCTGGCAGATCTCACCTTGAACACCCCAATCCTATGCGGAACAAGGCGCTTACTGAGCAGGAAGCGGGTGCTGCTACAGAAAGTTGATACGAGTGCTCAGGTGCTCCATTTTGAGTTTCATAACCCGAATCGTCCTTGAGGAGCACAGTTATCACACTGGTTCACAGATCAAAGTGTGATTTTTACATAGATTTCCCTCCATTAAAACCTGGCAAAAAGTTGATCAGAATCCTAAGCCTTGCACAAGTTGGCTGAGGGGAGAGTATGCACCTTCATCACACACAAACAAGGCTCAGCTAGCTCTTGA
>JAUBNY010000862.1:1241995-1256894 GCA_032275445.1 Crypturellus soui | reverse complement strand
GAACAGCATGAGACACTCATGATCAGCTTCCAAATACTCTGCCTGATTTTTCAGACAGGGCTGGTGTCTAGTGACACTTACACAGTCTGCGTGCTGTGCCCTGACACATTACTACCAGGCAGTCAAGATGTTGACTAAAATCACTCACCACTGGAGGTCAGCAGTTACTATTTCCTAATTTATTTTGCCCAAGACTGACAGTTCAAAGACAAGGCTGCAGCTGGAGAGGTCCCTCCTTGCTAGCTGAGCAAACTCCCATGTGCCTGGGGGAGCTCTGGAGGTGCTTCTCTGCCGCAGTCATAGTGTTCCTTCCCTTGGCAGCAGAAATA
Source organism: Crypturellus soui (assembly GCA_032275445.1). Taxonomy (NCBI): domain Eukaryota; kingdom Metazoa; phylum Chordata; class Aves; order Tinamiformes; family Tinamidae; genus Crypturellus; species Crypturellus soui. The sequence continues at coordinate 1,256,565 of JAUBNY010000862.1, read as the reverse complement.
GCTGTTCCTTACTTTGTCTGCTGGAAGGGATACGATTTTATTTCAAACATGATCTCTCTGTAGTTTTCAGGGTTTTTTGATGTTCGATAGAACAACTCATCAGAGAATAATGGGAAACATAATACAGCCTGATTGGGTAAAATTTTCTTCTCCAGATATCCCAATTCCTACTGCTATTATCAGCAAACTATGTTTTCAGCTCCTTCAGCTGATACTCTGGACCCAGCTTGACTCAATCATACTCTCTGCGATATCAAATAAGCCTGCTGGACACAACTGTAACACACTGACTACGAAGGAGTAGGACTTGTTTTATTGCCTTGCAGTGTTCTAGTCCTGTAATTATTGTTATGAAGGTAAGTGATATTCCTTAAAAAAAGGAGAAAAACGCAAATGTAATGAAAGACTTAACTGCTGTGAGAATATACGTCAATTTTAAAAAATAATATCAATTTAAAATGACATTTTATACTATTGTACTTTTTGTGCTATATCAAGAGCAGTACACAATTTTTACCACTATTTTTTTGGCAATTTTACTGATGTCCATCAAGAAGTTATCAAGAAACACTACATGTGAGTTACAATTTTACCACAAGGCTAGGAAATGCAGTGGAATATTGTAACCTAACAGCCCCTACAGTCTCTCTATCAGAAATGCAGAAAACACCATTTGTCCAGGACTTCGGGAAAAATGTGTTCACAGACAGCATTTGTATTTATATTCTGCTGGTGACTAGTGCTGTGCTGGACTATGCAACCACTCATGATTCTTCCATTAGTTGTCCTTCCTCTCCTCATAATTCTGACGGAAAGCTCATGTGCAGAGACCATAATATAATACTTAAGTGAAAAAATACCAAAAGAAGTTAAGTAGCTCTCGCATCTTCTGGTTCCATTCTCTTTAATATCAACAAGTGGATCCCTTTAATATCAATGTGAAACTTTTGGGCAATCTCTCTCTTCTCAGCAGTTTTTAGATGTCACACTGCGTCGTTGAAAGGCCCAGCAGCACCCATGACCATCATTATCCTGCCCACTGGAAGCAACGTGATCACACTCTAATTACCCGTTGTACCGATTCCAGTGAAACCACCTGAAAACAACTTCTGCTTGCTACCTGCTAGTATGACGTAGCACACTGTCTCTTCAGCAATTCCGATTTTAATTTTGAGCATAGTCCAAAAGGTCTTAAAGCATTTTGCATCTTTATTACCTAAAGGACTGTAGCAAGTAAGGTTTTTATCTCTGCAGTACACTTTATTTATTCTTATATATCTCAAGGGACAGTTCAGCAGACATGAATCCAAAAGCCATTAATACTGTGTTCAGTCATTCACTGTATTATCACTGAAGAATTATTTACCAGAAGTTACGAATTTCTCAAGCCTGTCAGTAAAAAGAAAGGCTTTTTCAGAGGTACTGATTCTGCAAAGGCAAGATACCCTCTAAAAAATGAACAATTTTCCCTCCTTTTAAATATAATCATGTACTGAATTATCTGGGGAGCCTCTAGAATGGCCAAAATATACATACCACAGCTCCGGGATCTCCTTTTGGACCCTGCAAAGAATGGAAGAAGCAGAAATGCATTAAAATCAGACCAGCATTACACAATAACATGGTATTTTTCTGTATTAGTGGATTATAAATATACATTGGTGGTAACGGAGTGCATTCCATATCAGCATGACCAGCCCTCCCAGCCATTTAATTCTGTGTAAAATTTTATTAATATGTGTTTTTGATGTTCCAGAACAGAGAAAGGCAGTTCTGTGGTTTAGGCTGAATCTGTGGCAAAAAGCTGGTCATCAAATAAGGGCAAAGCCCTGACTGAGAGCTACAATGTATTTAAATGGTTGCCAAAATGATGATATAGCAGAACTTGACGGTAACAAGGAGGAGGACCTACGTAAATGCTTTGGCTCCGCAGGAGCAAAGCAGCAGGGCGCGCGGCCGCGGGCTGGGGCAGCTGCATCGCCCGCTGCGCTGCCTGGACAGAGGCCAGCCCTGCACCGCAGGCTCTGCTTTACACCTTGCTCTGCACTGCAGCTGCCTGCAGCGAAGCTGTGACAGAGCTGAGAGCAGAATTCCCGTGGCTCCTTTCTGCATCAAATATAATTCATTACAAAACTATTCCATCACCTGCTATATAGAATATATTACACATTTCAACATACTTTCACTGAAGAGTCCAGTAACAAATTTGGCACCAGTTTTGCAGACAACATTGGGGTGAAATACTTAAAATAGACCAGCCTCCCAGAACAGGCTAAACCGCTTCATAAATACAGAAAAACACAACCAATCATATCTTGAGTTATGACTTTGCCATCTTCCACTTACAAAATCAAACACAATGCCACTCATGAAAATTGCATGCAATCAATCAACCCCTCTGTTAATATTTTAACTTACTACTTCAAATTGCATTTCTGTGAAATACTTACTGGAGGTCCTGGTGGACCTGGGTAGCTAGCAACACTCACGCCTCCCTGCAACAGCAAGTTTAGAGGTTGAGTTGAGCCAAGATTAAATGCTTATTGAAAAAAAAAAGAATAATGAAAAGAAATACCTGTAGTTTATATAGGCTGCTCATCCCATTTCTTTCATTGTGAGGTGCACCCTACAAAACACAAAACCCAAGTAAGCATCACAGCTCTGAACCATAAGGTGGAACTCTCACCTTACCTAAGTGTCGACAAAGCTGTGGTACTATTTTTGTTCTAGATAAGTTTGCAAACATTCTGGACATTTCAGTAAGAATGTAAGATATATAATAATGTAGCTTGTGACTTTTTAAAAATATTGTCTTTAATGGACAATACTACATATTCTTATATAATGAATTACTCATCAAATGAAACAAGCAAGGAAGGTGTTTTGCATTTTATTTTCACATTTGAAGGTTTATGCTAAATGGAAAACTGGAAAGCATCTAAACTAAAGCTTCGAGTGATTTGAGAACGCTGAATCTTGAAATGCAACCCTAAATTAAAGCTCAAGTTTGACTGATGAGATCCTATATAACCCCTCTGGCTAAATTTTGAGTTGACAACTCACAAGGGGTCACATTCACTGTACCCAGAATGTAACCTTTGTTTCAAACCCCATCATGACATTTATCCATTTTACACCACAGCATGTGAAGTCTGCATTTTTATACTATTTCTGCCTGCCACACTCTCTATTTTCTCTTAGTAGGTCCCACCTTCTGTTAACATCCTAGTTAGATGACAGGATTACTCCTCTTTCTCATTTTAGGGGCACAGAAATTCAATTTATAGGGATTCTTTGTGAACTTTTAGATTTACCATGACCTTAAATTTTCTTTCACAGACAGCATCAGTTATTCTGCCAGTCATAGGTAATTTTTACGCTGATATTACACTGCCTCTCTCACTGCTCTCCTTAAACCACATCTCTGACATTATTACTTATTATATCCTCATTCAAAATCAGCTGTTGCTGTAGACAGTTTCCTGGGAATTAAATTGCATATGGATTGAATTCACAGAACTGTTAGGCAAGGACTGACACAGTCCTGTAGGCTACGTTAGGAAGTGGCTTTAGGGTTAGATCTGGGGCAGAAGGGAATAACCATCCTAGAGAAATGCCAGAAGCAGACTACAGTTTTGGCTGAGGTAGGTAGAGAGCACAGAGCTGTGGCTAGGTTTTAAACTCACAGTTCTCCCTGGACTGCAGTCAGAGGAAATCTCAGCCTTACAGTTAGCAATGGCATTTCAAAGGCTGTGATCAGGGTTAGAGATCATTAGGTTCTTAATTTGGCATTAATTTTGTGTTAGGCATGATTCCAGTTAATTTTAGAGTTCACCAAACTCCCAGGACAATCCCTAGGTTATGTACCTATAGAGAACTCGGATCCCACATATTCAAGGTTTCTAAATCAACTATAGCATCCAAGGTTATTAAAGCAACTTGTTCAACCAAGTTTCTGGGATGGTTTTAGTGACCTGGACTTCTTCAGTGATGAATCACAAGGGGAAAAAAAAAAGAACCTTCTGCAGAGACATTGCTGCTTCTTAATATTTATTACAGAACACCAATTCTTGACATAAAGACCTCAAGTCATGTCATTTTAAAACATTTGCATTTTACTCACAGTTAAGCGGCTTCTAATATAACATTCAACATATAAAGTAAAATGTCTTACCGGAGGCCCAGGCGGTCCAGGCTTCCCAGGAGAACCTTCACTACCCTAGTACAGCAAGAGATTCATACAACTCACTCACAGAAACTGAGGTTCAGGTCTACCAACAGCCAAACTAATGACCATAACAACTAATAAAAAAGAATTACAGTCAATGTGAGCAGATAAGATCAAGAATGAATTATCCTACCCAGCTCCTGCTTAAGGCAAACAGACCGCTTTTATTTTGCTAGTTCTATGATGCTTTATGTATAGTAACTTCCTTATGATAAAATAGTACTGATAAGATGGGATGATTTTAATTCCAAAATACAGCATATACTTTATAGTTACCAGGAGGCAGGAAGAGTTGTTGATATTAACTTACATGCAACTGGCAGATAAAAGTTAACATTTCTTGTCATAAATTTCATACTTTTTTTTTTTCTAAAGCCAATCTTTGGTTTGTTCATTTACAGATAAATAACAAAGAATCATAGCTTCACAAGTTCATTTTATCCATGAATCACTGGAATGTATTGAGTAAAATAAAGGATCTTTTCTTATTATCTGTATTTGTAGCTGTAGCTTGTTCTGTTGACACAAACTGAATTGTATACTAAAAAAATATTTCAAAGTTTTTGCTCCAGCAGACTATTTAAATTGTAAGGAGTTACAAAGGTTTAAGGTTTGCTTCCCTTAGAAGCAAAACATTTTCAAAAAGCCATAACTATAATTTAGCTAAAAATACTGTAAAATTTTGGAGCAAGTATGTCATAATTTCACTCATTAAATCTTATTAATAACATATTAATGAAGGCTTAGGCTGTGTACTTAAAATTGTTAACAAGGTAAAAGTCAAGGTAAGGGTCCAACAGCAAGCGTTATCTTACAGGAAATATAAAATCTTTATATTCAAAGCACATTTTTAACAATTATATGAGAATATGCATTTCAGAGTTTAATTCAACCTTTTCTGACCATGTCACTGAAAATATGTTTCCAGCTGCTAAGTGTTAAGAGCTGTCAACCTGCAAAGAGGAGTTTGGAGTACTTCAGGGGAAGACAAAACACTTCAGGAAGCACATTATACGACTGCTTCTCAAATGAGGTCCCCAGATAGAAGAAAGGAGTGGTAAGTGTTCTGGCTATATTTTAGTCAACTCCATCACTCATCAGTGGTCAGGCTTCTGCCCTTTTTCATCTATGGCACAGTAATTGGGGGGAACTGGCGCTCAGTCCCTTGTGGGAGAGCAAGTGGTTGCCTTTGCCTGATATTTAGGAGGTATAATTCAGCAAAAATACAGGGACAAAAGTGTACAGGTGTTGAGTCGCTGATTTACCACGGCATTCTCAGACTCTGATCAGTTCCATGTAAATGCCGCATTAACAAAGACTCGGATTTTCCATGTAGTGACTTGAAAAGGAAATGAATGTGACAGACTTTTGCTATGATTTAGAATGAGACAATCTTCAACTAATTTTTATACTGAAATAATTCCATAGCTTTACAAAATGAAGAGTTTCCTTTTTCTAACTCAAAGCAGTTACAGTTTTGTAGCATATTTGTAGCACTCCAGATTCTGACATGGCAGCAATATGCCTGGAAAACTCTAGGCTAAAGCAGAAAGAAGCCTCAGGAATGTGTGTATTCAGGTGCAAAATGGAAAACTTGTCCCAGAATGTATTTTGCAGCAGGCTACTTTTATGTCTGCTGTAATTCACTGATTTGAGGTGCCCTGAAATAAATTTGACATGTTATCTGCAATGGGTACTTTCAAGTGCTTGATAAAAGAACACATAAAATACTGACGAAGACAGTGCTAATGCAGTGCAAGTTAAGCTTGGGAAAAAAATGAAGCTTCCATACTTTTGCAGAACAAATTATACTAAACAACTTTCAGTATCTGTGAGTGCTTGTGAGACATGAAATTACTTTTTCTAAAATACTGGAAAAGAAATGAGAACAAGTATCTATTGATTATATAATATTTCACAAAAGCATTTTCACTTTTATAATTTTATATCATATGTCATATTAGAGAATGTTCTCTGTGACTTACATTCACCACTAAGGTTGTACTGCAAAACAAAAGCTCACAGGCATGGCTTTCTTTGGGGCATATTTATAACGGCATAAATAAGTCAATAAAAATTCATTTGATAATGTATTGTATGCCAAGTTCTTGTTTGCACTGTATGTTTCAAAAATCTTCAGATCATCAAAAAGTAACAGGATTTCAAATCTTTACATATCTTTACCAAGACTGAAAAGAAGGAATACCTTTTCGCCTTTTGACCCTGGAGGACCAGGATGTCCAGGTCTTCCTGTAACTCCCTGCACAAACAGTATTTGTCAGTTAAGAAATGATGAAGCACAGTATTTTGCATTGCATTTATTTGAAAACTTGAACTTTTTGAAGGTCGTTTAAACTTAATTAAGTTTCTCCTCCAGGTTTAAATATTTCTCTCCTGACTGATACAACAGCTGCATCCTACTGATAAGCCCTATGAAGGGTAAAAATTGCATTAGTGGTTGCATTTTCACCTTGGCAAACTGAATGGATTGACCTTAACTAGCACCTCTTGATACCACTAAGAATTATGTTTTACTGCTAAAATAGCCATTTACATATTTAACATTAAGCTACCTAAATGTGTTACAATTTTTGAAAGAGGGCTAGCATTAGTGCTGTAAGCAACCTAGAACTGAATAATGACCATACTGATGAACGTGATCTGCATCTTATGTATAAGGCATAAAGCTTAAAAATACTCCCAAATGAAACCCTCTTAGAAAGACCAGCATTTTTGTGATTGCCTTAAACACATTTTTTCAGTGGTCTAAGCCAATTTATCTTCCTACTTCATGATTACTTGTTATCAGTTTTTTGAATGTTTTTAGAATGCCCAGTTGGAATCATTACTAGATTTTTATCACCAACATTATTACAGTAACTTGGGTACAAATACATAATTATCTGTAAGTTTGTATAGCATAAGTAATTTCACCTCACAAAGTCTCTAGTAACAGAACACCAAATGCATGCAAATTACATAAACTTTAAGAGTCCTGACTGACCAGGTTTTTAGTAATCTCAACTCACAGCATATTTTGTTTCTACTAGAGCCATTATGGGTCAAATTTTAGTTCTCTCTCAGAAGTTGAAAGAAGGCAAAGTTTCTTTTAAGACTAGAGACAAGAAATTAGAAATATGAAGTTTTCCTGAGCTAGCTATAGCAGCCTCCGCGGGAAGGTTAGGCAACAGATGACATCAAACACTTACAGAAGGTCCACTGGGTCCTGCTACACCAGGCAGTCCAGGAACACCCTGAAGACCCTGAAAATTAAAATGCATTTGTAGATTTTTTCTCCCACATACTCTCATACCTTAACATTACTTATACAGCATGGCAACTTTTGGCAATAAGAATATAAACACAGCTGATGGATTATTGTTGTACATGGTAACAGGCAGTTAACTGAAAAACAAAATCTCAAGTCCTCCAATCCAATCGCCCTCCAGTCTTTTCCACTTACACTCGTGTCTTTTATATCTTTTTGTCTTTAGCTGTACAGATAAGAGCAGGATATCTCTTTCCTTAGAGATTATTTTATTTTCTATCACTAGAAAGTGCTAGTAGTAGTAAGATAGTAAGAAAGAGCATCTCCTCAGATTTCTGAATGCTACCTGATGCTATCTGCATAAGGTAATGCTTTCTGATGGATTTAGATTTTGGCTTTTCAATAACAAAACATTACATTTTCCATGATATCTAATAACCTACTGCCCCACTCTTATTGTATGGTACTGCCTGCAAAGCAGTGGATCCTGGTAGTGTAACTTCTCACAGAAGAGTAAGGCCAGATTCGAGGGAAGTCCGCATGACACTGAATTTGCCTCACTAAACTGACATAGACTCTGGGAGAACTTTGGACCTGTAAAAGCTAAGTGCATATGTCTGAGCCAATTGCTCTAAATTCCCTTTCTACTCCGTGAAGGGAAGGTCACTCCCAGTATTGATTCACGTTATCTGCACCGGGTGCCTGTGCTCTGACAAGAGTTATCACCTCAGGCAAGACATATTTCTCATGTTAAATACAGGATTTGAAACAACATTGCTAAGCATGTAAAGTAAAGAAAACCAAAGAGGCCTGGAGGGGGAAAGTCTGAAGGAAAAACTTCATATGGAAATAAAGAAGGAATGAATGGAGAGAAAGTGGTTTCCTTATTCTTGTTCCTCCACACAGAAAACACTGATCCACTTCTGCAGTTTTTCAGAGTTGCTTTCCAACAGGCAATGTGTTCTTTGGCAATTGTAAATTAGTTTACTCTTGCAATAAATATTGTCAATCATCATATTCTTAGGAATATGAGAGCCACCCCTTGCTTCCCAAAAGGCACGTTTCAATAAGGAAATATATTCTAAAAAGAGAACAACTACTGACTTTTTTTATCATGGGCCACAGTAAAATTTAAGACACCTCAAGTAACGAGATTGACTTTACAGATTTAAATTAGAGCAAATGACCTTTCTCTCTAGAGGAGAGAGGAAAGGCAAACATACAACCCTGTGTTAGAGAGGCAAACAGGCACTTTAGCTTACTGCAATATTAAATGCGGACAAGATTCCATTAGAATCTTTTGTCATGATGTTATACCCGATGATATAGTTTATACATCTCTGATGTATATGCCTATGTATTATCCTAATACCACAGTACCTAATACTAGAGGTGTATTTGACAGAAAGAGAAAGAAAGAACTACAGATAAGGTTTTGAAAAGCTCATTACATCTGGACACTAATGAAATCATACAGATCCAAAAAATGCAGACCCATTCACTGAAAAACAACTCTTTTTTAAGTGTTTATATATCCTTGTATGTGTATGAAAACAAGTTAACCTGCCCCCTCATAATGTAGTGATGAAATGCTGTTGTTTTATTTCTAGTCTGTCAACCTGCTAAATTCTAGAACAAAGCAGCCATGCAGATAGATATCGAGTGCTTTTTTCTAAAAAAATTCTCATATAATTGTTTATTCTTTTAAGCCAGGGAGCCTGAATAACACAGACTTTTGGCTAATTATTTTCATTCTGCTACTATTTGAAAAGTCTCTCTTACTACATTATAACCTTAGCTCTAAGAAATGTAAAACCCACAAAAATAATTTAATCTCTCTCCCCCACCAAACACACCCTGTAAACGAACTCAGAACTTCTTTCCTGTTTTCCAGGTATTTTCTCTTGTAGACAGCCCTCCAATTTACAAGCAAATACCATTTATTTATCAGGAGTCAGCAGGGTACTTTGCCTTTTCAGAGAGTTCACGAAATTATTTTTAACAGATTGCTCATTTTAACTCCTTTAGTTGACAAAGGTCACTGAAAATTTATTTACTTATTCAGATTTATTTGTTTAATGTCTTTTGCTATGTTCATTTTTTTGACAGAGTTCACTCATGAACTTTTAACTGCAAATACTTTAATTTAATATGAAAGCCATTGTAGATACTTGCGATTAGGCCCTGAAAGTTATATGACCTTTTTGCTTAACCTTGAGATAAAAATAACTCTTAATAATCCAGTACATGATGTAAAATACTGTACATATTTTAAATTCAGTCTCTTCAAATATTTTTAAACAAACACTAATTAGTGCTGATTGTTTCCCTGGCAGTATTTGTCTAATGCAATATTTTTGAAAGTGAATGCTAAAGAACTAAGACAATGAAAGCAAATTTATTTTAAAATATGAAGAAATATTTTCTGAAAATATTTGACATTTACTCATTTCTTGCTCTAGCTTATGATATTAAAGCTTACCACTTAAATGCTTGTGAGGTTTTGAAATATATAAATGAGCAAAACTGCTCACGTGAAGATGAAATAGCTTTTTAATCGAATAACTGCATTTAATCTTGAAAGTTCAGAATCAAGAGCTATTAATAGCAATACATGACTATTTCAGCAGTAATGAAATTAATATTTTATGCATTTAATTCTCGGCTTAGTTCTTTATTTCAGTTTGGATAAGAATGTAACTAATAGAAATAAAAACAATTTACCTCATCACCCTTCTCTCCAGGAAGCCCAGGAAATCCACGCTCACCTTTGTTTCCCTATGAAAACATAATATTCAAACAAATAGTTTACATGAGCAGCACAACACATCTCATGCTCTGTAAAGGGTTTTACAGTACACATTTAATATATGCTAGTATGAAGAGCTTACAGTAAAAGTGAGGAAACCTAAAATAGAAAGAAAAAATCTGCTCTGAAAGTTTTAAAATGTGTGTCCTATTGAGGGTGGAGGGAAATGATATTTGTTTACCCTGAAGTTAGACTAGTCAAAAAGACTGACGGAGATAGATACATTTTCACCTCATAAATTCAGGTACTTGTTCAAATTAAGAAAGTACATTTTCAAGATTATACTATATGCCAAACCAGACAGTATTTGATCAAATCACAGTACAGCAGAAGCTTGACTGAACTGAGTGCAGTTTCATGTCCCAGGAACCTGAGGAACAACTTGCAAATACACGGAACAGGCCAATTACCACGTACTCGACACAGGAGGTTCCCTTCAACTCAGCTTTCTTGCATGACCGACTTACATAAAATAAGCCTAAAGCTAATAAAGCACTGTTGGATAATTAAATCTGAGCTATCTTTAGGTGACACAGGACAAAAGCTAGACTGGCTTGGTACCCAAGTGGGGCTAATTAGTTCACTCTCCTGAGAGAAAACACGTACTGCTCAGGAAAGAAGGGCTGAATTTTAAAAAATGTTTGAAGCTTTAAGGTGCTCAGATGCTACAGACAAAGTTTTAAGACAAAAAGACATAAGAATTTTATCTTTTTATTTTTTAACAAACAAACAACAAAGCAAGCTAAAGCAATTTCTTCAAAAAAAAAATCGTCTCTTACCTTTGGCCCCTCTCTACCAGGGATGCCTGGAGGACCTCTTATGCCAGGATCACCCTGAGGAACAGACACAAAGTGAAGTGATAATAACCATTTCTGTGACAAGGGAGGAAGATCTGATCTATGGCAAGTTACAGCTGCTGTCTTCTCTCCCTGCCTTGCGCCTGTCTCTACTAGATGAGCATCCCTATTTTCACACTTACTGCTATAGAAACACTGACCTCACTATTTTTACAAATGTTCCATTAAAAATACCTAGATTTTTTTTTGCTAATTAACAAAGGAATATTAAATAAATTATTTGAATAAAACATGTAGAGTTTCAATAATTAAAATAATGCTACATGAAAATTTTTAAGAAGGAAGAAAAAGTATGGTGCATGTCATTAAGACAAACTTGGAAATAGTGTGACGCAGATGCAAGTCTGACTATATAGTTTTGTTAGAAGTAAGTCCAAATGTAGGATTTGGGCTAAATTATTTATATTTATATAAACGCTGAGACCATGGAATTGAAGTAAAAGGAAATCAAGTATATGCTAAGATAACATATAATTAATTTATTACCAGTTATCTTTATCTCCCCAGTCTAAATCTGTTTTATGAGATAATGACACTATTTTTTTAAAAAAAGAGATAGCACAGCATTTTCAAAATGTGAGAATGGGTTGTTCCACTTTCATTTTTTAACTTCAAAGCAGACCCATTTTCCCTTTGAGTTAGGAAATGTTCAAGATCTGAAGATTACTCCAGTTAGAAGGAAACACCAGTGAAAATTTAGCAAGGTGCACAGAAATGTACAGAAGCTTGTTGACATGAGCAAAATTTCCTCATTCACAGCTTCCAACAGTGCGTTTACCCAAAAGGCTTCTTTCTGGGTTTTCTCATTTCTACAAAAAAGATTTATTCAGATTTCCGTCCTTGTCTCCCCACCTCTTGCATGCTCTTTCCATACTCAACCCATACAAACAGAAGGTTTCACCCCAATTAGCTTTACTCTTGAGAGTGAGCACTCAGAAATGCCTTTACTTTGGATAGTTCCAAATTCTTATGTTTAGATTTCAGCCCATCATCCTCTTTTTATGGACAAGATAGAGATGAAGGCCACTTGTTACTCTCAACAGTTTCAGGACTGCAGTTATCTTACGTTAAATGATTCCTGCTTTGTTGGGAGAAGTGTTTTCCAGCTCAGTTCTAATCTTATAAAAGTACTAACCACAAAATATATGAGAGATATGGGGAATGAAGCACAAACAATCAATAAGACAGGCAGAGGACACAGGAGAAGCAGGACATGCACATGAGAAACAATATAGCGTTACAGTTAGAAAGATGAGGGAAAACCCCTGTGAAAGAAATAAAATTTAGGAATGACTACGTCAATAAGCCATAAGTATATGCATTAATGGAAGAGAGTAGAATAATATGTCTCATTATGTTTTTCATATAAAAATTCTCTTGGGTATATTGCAGGCCACATCAAATGTTATTGTTTTTCAAGATAATGTCATAGAACTTCCAGATTATTTTCGTCTTTTGCTATATTCCCAATATCAAATCCTACAGTGCAAAGTAGAGAATAGTAGTGACAATTCATACATGGACTGGCTGCACCGAACAGGTACCTGCTCGTAACATAACTCAATTAACATTCATAACTATATTCATTTTTATGAAAAAAAAATCTTATCAAGCACTCTTGTTTAGTATTTTTTAAAAACAAAATGAAATTTAACAAAAATATCAAAATGCTTTTAGGATAGACCAAACAGGACATCACCGAACCTATGGAAAATTGCAAGCACACATTTTGGTTTAAAAAGTATGCTTATGACAAACAGCTATTTAACCACAGAAAATATTTACCTTCAGTATAGTACCCATGTCTCCCACAAGTGGCAGTGCAATCTGAAATTGTAAAAGGCAGCTACAATTAATAATTTGTACAAATAATATTTTACACAACATTGATTCTTATAGGTACAAAAGTTCATAGTTGCAAACATAGCTTGATTACAAATGTTTTGTCTGAAGTTTCTTTACTATTAAAATTCTATACAAAATCAAGGATTCAAATGCAGTTTTAATGCTAAATTCCATTGTTAATCATTTTTAAATATTAAATATTGATGTTCTTCTAGCAAGCCATTAAGAGCTCATCACTGTTGGAAATTCTCAGATATGATTCTCACTGCCTGATTATCATCAGTGTTTTCCTTCCTTTTTCTCCAAGGCTTTGACATTATTGTGAACTGTAGCATGATGTGCAGAGATAACAAAAATAGCTTTAATAAGATGGCTCAAAAACTGGAAATAATCCAGCTTCAGCAACACTAGTGCCAAACATAGTGTTGTGCCCTGCTTTTAAACATTAAGAATTAGTGCATAACTCTGTGGTGCCACAGAGCAACAGCCAGATTGCTACCAATTCCACAGATACCTCAATTAAAGCTTAATTGATAGCTTCTCACTGTACTGTACTGGGTATCTGCATCTGCAGATTCCCAAGTGTTGTTGCTAATCTTATTTGGAAAGATTGCCTGTAAAAATTGACCAAACTCGTATCATCAGCTTCACTCATGAACAGAGTATTCAATTACCAACACTCATTTCTTTAAATCAAGAAATTATTCTTGCAATTGCTAAAACGAAGACCTAATCCTGTATGTAATTGGATGCTTTCTTCCTTTTTTTTTTTCAATTTCAATTGGCCATTTCATTTTTTAGAAATAAAAATAAGATTTTCTTTAGCATATTAGAAAAAGTGCCTGTTGGTAGCAGTGGGTATCAGATACCAGATCAACAGAATGCCTGCTGAACATCCTAACAGGAATACACCATTTACAGTGTAGCTTCACCACCTTTCCAAAGCATGCTGAGAAGTGTTTTCTAGAACAGCATATTGCCACATAACACAATTTAAAAGCATACACATATAAGCTGTGAAGTCAATCCCTGACATAAATGCAGACTGACTACAGACCATGTAACTATTCTTAAAAACTTCCAATAAGCCTTAAAAATAATAAAAAACACAGATCCTTAAATGGCCTGATTTTTTATCCTCCTCCTTGTCACAATTTTTACAAAGAGTTCAGACTATTATCATATCTCCTCTTGCTCTTCTTTTTTTCTAGACTGCAAAACCTAATTCCTTCAGTCTCTGCTGTTTCCTAATGCTCTTGATTAAGCTAAGTCTACTGACTTAGCTCATCATGTCAAGAGAGGGAACCCAGACAGAAAGGGACCTGATAACACTAAGATGGTATTAATTTGGGCACAAATTTGCTGGACTGTTTCCTTTTAGAACACTGTCTCCAAAGAGAAGAGTACTTCGAGAGAGTATTGCAGAAGGCAATAATTCTTCTATTAACATATTAACATTCTTCTATTAAAAGGCAAGAGATCTGCCTTTTTTTTTGCTGTGATACAAGATTTTCTCCTCGTATTAGTTTACAAGCACACTGTGCCTTCTGGCACCTATTCCAT
>JAUBNY010000862.1:1206204-1232946 GCA_032275445.1 Crypturellus soui | reverse complement strand
ACAAAGTGTTGGCATAAATTTTTGTAGTCTCTGCCCTTTACTAGTAGCTAAAGTGTTGTTAGCATTCAGGGTCATCTTGTTTTACAACAAATGAAGACTATTGTAATTAATCCCACAAAAATACCTTTCACCTACCTTTGCTCCTGGACTTCCCATGAGACCAGGTGGTCCAGGGTCTCCTGCTTCACCCTAATGATATTTGAGAAAAAAAAAAAAAAAACTTTCTGTCAGATCTCCCACTATCGGCTATACACACTAGCTATGATTACAGTGTGTAAAACTCAAAAATACCTTATTTCCTTTTGACCCCTGCACTCCAGTTTCTCCCTGAAAATAGAAGATATGACCATAAGAAGTTGAAACTTAATGTAGGATCAACTAAGGCTTTAATTCACTGCCTTAAGTTAAAAAATGCTGATGCCTTGTAGAAACTTTGGAATGCATTAATCTTCCAGAATAATTATCAGCTTTTCCCTGGTGTCTCCCAGAACATTTCCATGAAAATAAAATATATTTGCTTAAGAGCTTCTCCAGTCAAAACCTTATTCTTCCCCAATAAATCACTATTCTATTGGTGATACAGCATTCATCTCCAAAACAACATATTACTACATTATGTCTTATTTTGGCTATTACAACATGATTATCACAAGTATCTAAGCAACCTTCATTTTTGTGTTAAACAACATTATTATCTTCTGTTATATCCCACAAGAGAGGACAATAGTTAATTAAAAACAAGCAACACAAGTAAACTATGTGTTCTGAAAATATCCCCCCAAACAAAGGAAAATTAGGCACACAAAAAGAAAAATGGCTGTAAGAAAGTTCCCCGTGAACTCTTTTTGGAGCTTCCCAATGAGGTGGTTGTATTATCTGTTGCACGTTTGAACTGTTATACTTCAGGTTAAATGCTACATTGTGAAAACTGATAAAACAGTTAAAATAGTATGCTTCATTCCACATAAAATTCTGTGAAATAAATGAAAGACTGAAAGAATCATCAAGAAAAAAAAAAGGTAGTAATTGACCCAACTCAGTTCAGGGACACAGGGCAATCTATCTGTCCCAACAGAAATGCTGACAAAGATGACACTGTGCTGCATCTCAGTGCATCTCTGATTTTTATTTATAACCTATGTGAATTTGATGCACATATAAGAAGGAGACAAAAATAAGTTAATCTATATAACCTCTGAACCTAATGGAAGTATTAAAAAAAACAAAGAAGATCACAGCAACCACAGTATGAATACAGTATGAAAATCAGATCAAACACAGATTATTCAGATCATCCATTCAAAGTTTAACTATACTTACTGGATCTCCCTTTTCCCCTTTTTCAGAAGGCTCTCCCTATGGAAACATCCAGAAGATGTTAACACTCACAGTGCTACTTCAGATGATAAAGAGTACATCTGGCATCTCTGGTTTTAGCGAACAACTTTTGAAATAACTGGTTTTATACTTAAATAAAACACAAATGTGTGGACTATGAAAGTTCATTTGAGGGATAATGTTAATCTAATTAGAAGACTATGAATAGAGGGAGAAAATAGAGTTCTGTCATGTTTCGACTATAAATTGAGTGACAATGACTTTAAGCATGTAAAAAACTGATGAATTCTCAAGCAGAAGTGCTTTATATTAACTGAATAGAGAAAGTTTATTATCGTATGAAAACTGTTTATATGAAAAGGCATGACCAAAGAAACCAGTTAGAAGTCTAACACAGCTAAACAGCAAAAATGCCTGCTATTCTGAAGGGAACTGGGAACATCTTTCCAGAAAAAGGCAATACATTTCTCTTCCCCAGTAGCATCTGCCCTTCCCACCCCCTCCTTTATCTTTCTGAAGAAAATCAAGCTAAAAGTAAAAGATAATGAGCCAATAAGGTATTATTTACACATTTTAATATTTTAAAGAAGTATCTTTTTTATATAGATATTGATGATCATGCTTTATATTTTATGAAATGTGAGAGATACCTAATCATCATGCATAAGCACATACAAATATAATTTTAAATTGGCATCCACTAAACATCTGAACACATGTTAAGTTAAGGACTTGTGTGAGCAGTTGGAACTGCAAAAAGTTATCGCAGAAATACCCTCTCAAGATGGAGCTTCAGTAAATTACTAAGGACATTCAGAGCCCTACAACTTTTTCATGTATCCACATTTTTTTTTCTTGACCCTGGGTTTATTTGCCAAGATTTGATTCATAATCAGTCCATTCAGCCATCTTCTAGCACCACATGCAAACAGAGAAATAAAGAATTATTTTACCTTTTCTCCCTTTTCACCAGTTATTCCCATTTCTCCTTTTTCACCCTTTGAAAAAAAGAAATAATATTTTAAACATTTTTTTTTTCTCTTCTAACAAATGGAAAGAAACTGTGTTGGACTGCGTAGGGCACAAAATCTTAACTTTTATTGCAATGGAAATTTGGGATTTGAATATCTTCAAATTAATTTAAATTATTGTTTTTTACAGAAGATCTACAGGCTTCTCAATAAAAAATAACTTGGCAATTCTCACACATATTTGGGAGGGCTTGCCTCTTTTCTTCCAGATTTAAAAGGCATCCAATTGTCACAAATTCATTCCAGTCTTTAAACAGGGCAGATGCCTATAAAAAACACACTGTTAAAAGGTCTAGATTCAGAATTTGACCTATTTTTGACCTTATTTGACCTAAATTTTCCCGTTTTTTTACAGGATGATTATAAGTATGTCTTGTTTAACATTCCCATTGTACAGAGAAGTTACTTCAAGTATTCATGATTTACTATTAAAGATATTTTTTTTAATTTCAACTTTTCCAAAGCCTTTTCCCCCTCACTGGTAGCCCATCCCATTTGCCTTGGCCCAGTCAGCGTCACAGAAACCACACACCATTTTCCTTGAACCCTCCCTTTCTGGCTAGCACATGCAGCACCTGCAGGCTGGCAGGAGTTGGGTACTGGACAACATAGATCAAAGAGCCAGTCACCTATAAACTGCTTTTCCTTCATAGAACCATCACAAAGATGGCAGAGACAGGCTATGGAAGTGCTTTGAAATTTCTCTGAATTTCATCAAAACTACTTACAACATCTCCCTTCTGGCCTTTAATTCCAGGTGTGCCTAGTAATCCTAGTTGTCTTGTATCACTCTGGGAAGAAACAGTGTACGGAAGATCAGAAAATAGAACATAACACCATACGTGTATTATGCAATTAGCATAACAATTTCATGCAGTTTACCAGTGTGTAAACTCAAAATCACTAATTTACTATTAGAAAGTGATATTGAATTCCTCAGAGATACAGAAAAATAATGTATTGCGGCAACAATTTGTCATATTCCATTCATACCAGTGAGAACTAAAACAATTCAACTATAGCAGTGAGACAGAAAGAGATGTAATGAGCATAATCAAGAGGCTCCTCAGAGAAAATAAATTTAAGGGAGAGGGGTTCAGCTTTTAATCTTGCTTAGATTCCACTGCACTGCATCCTATTTACTCTTCTGTATAAGGTAAACACACAGTAAAATATAAAGCAAAAGGTTTCTTTTGCACAGTTACAGACTCATGGCAACACTACATGAGAGGAACATTTTCTTTTGATAACAACAGAAAAAGAAACAACAAAAAGTAGTTCAAGCAGCCAATGGCCTTGAAAAATGATCTTGAGTCTGGCCCCAAAAGAGTCTGAGTCCTAGGACATCTGCCACCGGCCTAAATGGGAACATTAAGCAAGTCAAATTACCTTGCCCTGCCAAATTACCTTCTATACTGGTAAAATGTCATGATGAATGAAAGTGAATTTAAACTTGGTTAATAATAAAAAATACGTAGCTGCATATAACCTAAATAAAATTCTTAAGTACTTTATAAATGTTGTTCTCCTGAAGATATCCTTCTTCAGTTTTTAGGGGCCATAACACAATTATAACTAACTGTCAAGATCAGCGCAAGACATACAGAGATGCTCAGTGAAGGGAACGTGGATACTGCTTTGTAAGAATTGACTACCACTTAATAGGTGTCTGCAACCATATGGTAAGTGTACTCTAGGTTCTGATTTATTCTGTTGAGCTGTGCATTTACTTTGCCTATATGAAAAATATAACCCATGCGTAAATAAACCATGACCAATAACTATTTTTATAGATCATTCATTTTAACAAAAAAAAGTAAGAAAAAGTGCCAAAGAAAAAAAGTGCTAGGAAAGTAATATTTGATTATTCAAGAATCAACTCAGGTTCTGTTGTTTTGTGTTTTGTGGTTTAGTTTATATTTTGATGTTTTGGGGACCATTTTAGATTTAGCAGATTTGACTAAAGTTGCCTAATGTATATGTATGTATGTTGAGATGATAAATGAAAGATTTGTAGCAAGAGTCTCCAAGAATACAAGCACAAAAAAGACCTTGAAAGCACAGGCAAAGGGTGGTAACACAGGCTCCAGAGTATATAAACACAAATCAGGAGTTGTCCTAAAAGAATGTAACCAAGAGTGCAGGACAGACCAGTTTTGTGGCATAACAAAGAGAACAAAATTAATGTATTCAGCACACGCAAGGCGTCTTATTTGTGGTGAAAATACAAAAGACATAACAAAAAGGATTACAAAAACAGTCACATTTTGTGTCAGAAAAGAGATGTTACTAAATAATGGTGTGTTTACAGGTCATTTCTTAGTGACCCTGTGCCTTTCTTGGTAGCAGTTTTTGTCATGATTCCAAGAAATACCGCTATAAAGAAGCCCCACAAGTATCCTCAGGGAAATCTGATATTAACATCTCTACAACAAAGAAGATCTGGTCACAGTCTTTTTTTTTTTTAAGTATTTAAGACTGTGAGATCCTTGAACATGTGCATTAAATGTTGGAAAACTACAGAACCATACTCTGTGCTGTAAACTTAAAAAACCCTCAGAATATCACAGAAATATCATCTTACAAGTATTTTTAATCTTGAATCACACTGCAAATTACATACTGGAAAATGAAAGATTTTTGGTATCACCAGGCTACAGTGAACAAAATAAGCACTCCTTCACTGATGCATGCATCTGTGTTGGCAAAAGACAGTTTTGTGGCAAAGCAGACAGCCTCTCTTATCTAAAGAGGTTCCCATTCCTGTTATTAACTGCACATAACCTAATTCATATGCTGCAGCAACTGCAGGTTTTAAGTTGACTTTAGTGACATTTAAACATGTCATTTCAGAAAATCTAGGAAAATCCTGCTTAAAACCTGCTGCTTGAATCAGTAACCCTCTGCCTCTCATGTGAAACACAACTTTTACACATCCCTGTTGAACAGTTACTTGCTTACGACCAAGTCATTAAAAACTTCAATATGGACAGCTGAAGGAAGGAAAAAGTTGGTGAGTGGCAAAGGATGTAAAAATGATTAATTTATAGAAACAGAGCAACTGGTCTATATTTGTCAGAAGATTTAAGACACCGTTGGATTACAAGTACAAGTAAAGTACAATTACAAGTAAAGTGATTCTTAGAGACAGGTACTTGTCAGAAGATCATCCATTTGTATTTCTTGTTGCTGACCTAAACTTTCAAGGGCTAATAATCCCCTTTAACTAAAGAGGAAAAAGATTAATAGCTCAGATGCCTGAAATGAGTAACAATAATTATGATATATTAAAAGAAAAACAGATTGGTAGTAATGAAACCTGGTTTTGGCATGAAAAAAGAAACTTAAAAAGACAATTGAAGGCACAAATAGACAACATATAAAACTTCAACACATACACGTGAAAAGGCACACCAAGCACAGGAACCTCTGGGGAGGAGAACATCCCTGCCCAGGACACAACACCAATCTAGGCTTAATTCCTAGCACAGCTAATGCACAAGCAATGCATGCCCTATGGTGATATACTGGTTTGGAAAGGATTAAGTATCAGAAATATCAGGGAAATCATTTCAGTGATAAAAGCATTCTGAAGACATGTTTGATGGCAACTGGACTCCAAAATCCCTTAAAAAAAGAAGAGATTTTAATACTCATTTGGGTGTCATATAAGAAAAATGGCCTGATTTCACCTGTTCTCTATAGTTATGTATTTCAACATTAAAAGAGATGTCAAATGTGCACCAGGACTGACCTGTGTGATGAAAAGCATGAAACACACAGTAATCTTTGTATTAAGCAAATATTCTTGTTTAATTGGTCTTTGAATTAAACACAAATTTCTGTTCAGATTCCTTTTTTTACCTTACTTCAATTAAGAAAACTAGATAAATCTCTGAATCAGTGTGCCTTACAACAACAAACATTACAGTGATCTGAGTAAGTGATAAGTGATCTGAATCACTTGTCACTGAAGTGGTAAGAATTTAAAGGAGAGTATGGCAATGCTGTCACTTAGAAGTGTGCAGGATGTTACAGAATTAAGATAGTATTTATATTAGTTCATAATTTAAGTGTAAGGACAATTCTTATAAATGATGGTGGATCTTTTTATCTTCTACCTTCTGTCTTTCTATACAATTCTCAGGATCATAAGTTAGGTCAGAAAGAAGAACCACCAGGTGTGCTTTAGGGAGATTGAAACCTTGCACTAACAGCAAGGTGGCCCAACATTTTTGAGATCAGGAAGGCAAGAACATGGGAGTAAATATGCGAGCAAGTTAACACAAATAGCAGTAGCTGTGTGACCTAGTCGTGGCCTGGGCCTAAATCAGGATGCAAAAAGAGGATAGGGAAGGGCCTACCTTTGGGACGGATGAAGAACTTGTTATATGGTTTGTAGGGATTGAAACTGGGGCCATTCCTATCTTAGATGCTTCTTAAACATAGACACACACACACGCGTACACCAAATCAAATCTCCATACCTCATTATAATGCTTGTTCAAGGACTCAACAAATCCTGTCAGCCCAGAAGGACCCTATATTGAAAAACATGTAGCAAAAGGTCATTTTAATTTAAATAATGCTTATGTCTACTTACCTGTATTCTAAAACACTAGTTTTGTAAAGGGTTTTAGATTGTTATTTGATCATATACTAATTTTCTTTTTTTCTTTCTTTTTTTTTTTGGTTAGTGCATTATGTATGTATTTTTGGACACAGAGGAGAAGCAGAGTCAGTTTCAAAATCCCTGGGCTTATAAAACCAGCAGCTTCTCTCAAAGTGAGTCAGTCAGGGAGAGAAAGCAAAGATGACATTTATATTGAATGAATGCATTCTGATATGAATGGAGTCTGTGTTTTGCAGTATCTTAGAACTTCTTTCCACAACTGAAAGCACTGGTTTTAAAGTAGAAGCAGCTACTCATGCAAGTAAACAGATTTTAACTTAGAGTATAGAAAGTGAAATTGCCATAAATCTTTGGAAGACTAACTTTACATTTTCTATTTGTCATACCATGAAGAATTTCGGCAAAGGGGAATAAACTTCCTACTAAAAATTGAGTTTAGAATGGACCTAGATTAAAAAATACATATATTTGGGCAAAATAAAACATGTTTAGACATATTCTTCACTAAAGCAGGCCCTCCGTGAGATTTTTTAAGTATTGTAAATCAGGACAGAACACAGAAAGTTGAGTAAATTATGATGAACTTTAGATTAAATAAATTTAAAAATTAGCATAGTATCTCTCTGAAAGTGGAAATTTGCATATTATGCAATAAGAACTACAGATGCTCTTGATCACTCTGAGAGACTACATTAATAAAATAAAAATATGCTGAGTTATGTGACCTGGAATGACCTCCGAATGAGTTGCATTTAATAGAGATAGAGCACAGTGGCAACTCTCCTCTTTTTCTAGAGGTCCCTACACTTACAGACTGTTACTGCACTCTGCAGCCTTTGTATTAGTAGGAAAAGTGTAGCCAGCAAATATGGTCCCTACAGATTGCTCTATGATGCTGAATTCTCTTTGGCTTGGAACAGGGGTTGATTCTCAAGCAAACTGAGTTCATTTATTATCCAGAGGTTCTATGGTTCAAAGAGCCTGTAACCAAAGACACCCTCAGGCAATATCTTCCTTACGAGGTGTCGTATTGGGAGGGCAGAATCATACCACACCAACAGATAATGAGAAACCTCCAGTTTTTCAGGCAGCAATTCAAGTCACCGAATTCTTCCTTTTGAACAAATACCAAACTGATAGCTAAGTACAGTAGGAAATATCTTTCTGGAGAGGTTATCTTGGAATAAAGCATCAAGAGGAGTCTCTGAACACTTCTGGTTACTTAAAGTCTTTTTGATGTAAGGAATAATGCTGAAGTATCTGGCTGAACTTTATTTAGAAACACTATATTCTCTCTATGTAAATATTTCCCTTGTAATTTTAACTAGACATTTTCACATCAAGTAGTAAAAGTTTGGGTGGGAACACGTTTCTTTTGAATAGTTACTCCTGAAGTGAAATTTTGCACCTGTAAATGTCAGTAATGGGTGAGATGATAGATAAACTTTGTTATTTTATCACGCATTTTCATTTTGCATATCTTTGTTAAGGATGTTACATTTTTATACACATACTTATGATAGAAATATTTTAATATTATCCATCATGAAAGGAAAGAATCTTTTTACCCTTTCTGAATAATAATCTATGGGAAATTTTTTCCATGCTAACAGACTTGCAAGACGATTACAAAGATCAGCGAAGGAAAATAATGTCTCACCTATGATAGAAGTAGGTCAGCATGAAAATACAATTGTTTTCATCTGGGTTAGCCTTCGGAGCAGATTTTTTCAGAACTAGAACTACTTTCTAATTCAATGTAGTAGCACACCAAGACTCCAAAACATTCCTAAAATAATTCAGAAGCCTTCTAACCATTTCATCCGAGGAAAATGCTAGAATACCACATATTTATCTGGGTAAATGTAATCTAAATAACCAATCACTCTATTTTTCAAAGGAGATAAAGGAGATGCCACTGTATGAAACATCACACAACTCAGGAAAATAGAAAAATTAAGGGAACAATTCAGCTACAATAGCTTTGTCATAGACATCGTTCTTCATATCTGAGAGTACATACCTGAGTTTTGATATGTAAAGAGGATGCTGCTCGTGAGCTGAATGTAACAGACAATATTTGTTAGTTAAGTGATGCTTTTGCATCATGGTACCAGTTGTTAAGATTATAAAGATGTAGTGAAGGATTTGGGACAGCAGTGTGATCCAGAAAATAATGTTCCATGAGTAAGAGAACTCTGAAAACGTCTAGAAAGAAATGATACTGTTATCGTGATGAAACTGAAACAACTGAATTCAGGAAGCTGTCATTCCTATGGGGGCACAGATTGCCTCAATATTAAGCAATTGTATGAAGAGGATGCTGCTAATTCAGTGATTTTGTCTGCATGATGAAATGAGATAGCTATTCTGAAGATATACATCCTGAGGGTAGTATTATTTGGCTCCTATGCAATCACATTTTTAAGTCCTCTGAGAAGGCATTTAAATGGCAAAAGGGTATGTTTTGCATGTTGACACCACAGCCTTCTCCTGCAAGATCTATCTATTCTATCAGAGGACACAGAATGGCAAGTACACAATTTCTCCCCAGACACAGAGCATCATTCCTCAAAATCCCAATGCTGCCCCTTGTTAGAAAAGCTACTGCCTTAAGCTACAATACTTTTACAAAAATGAGGAACAGGACCATGGTTTTGATTAATCAAAGTGAATGTTGCTTCCCGAGTGAAATATTTTTCACTCTGAGGAAGCTAACTAGTGAAAGGAGGGCAATCACCAACTCCCCATGGAGTTTGAAGGTGTATAAACCTAGAAAGCTGGTAAAGCCAAACAAAACGAAATGAGCAGAAGCTATTAAAAATGATAGATAAGACTGTAAGATTGGGCAGAACATTTCTGCATCGTAACAGAACAAAGCAGGTGTGTTGTGAGATATAAAAAGGAAATCCCAAACATCTCAATCAGTATCTTTGCAGAATTATGAAACATTAACCCCTTGCATTTTACTGTGATTACGCTGGTGAAAGACAGACTGTGGCACTTCAACAGGAAAGGCCTGAAGACTTGGGAGTCAGGAGAAGCCTGCAGCTAACTTAATACAGGCCTCTGTAGATGGCAGAGACTGACAACATATATCTATGTGTTGTAAGTGCAAAGAAAATGTTGTGTTTTGGCCTCAGAAACACCAAGGCAAAGTGAAAGAGGACTGCTCTAAAACTGAGGGCCGCATGTCAGAGCTGGAAGAGGAATTTCCCTTCTCCTGCTAATAGTAGTGTAAACTGCACAAAGTATTAGAGCTACATTACACTCTCTTTTTGTTTTCCAACATGGGAAGAGACACAAAGCCATACTTTTTTTTATTCATTTTCTTTTGGAAGTGATTTGTCATTTTATATTTACACTGAAAAATGTGATAAATATAGCCATGATGTTTTGACTATGATGCTAACTCAGCTATGATTTCTAAAGCTAATGGCAGGATTTTTCCTCTGATATCTGCATTAAAAAAATGGCAATCCAGAACTGGGACTGAGCCATGCTGTTGCTGCATGCTTATTAGATGTCTCTACTTTAAAGCTGTTATAGTCCAGCAAGAACGCTGTAATGCTGAAAAAAAATATGAATTTATCTTCCTTTCTCATTTGCCAGCCTGACATTCTTTTTCCTAGATTTTCACAAATAAAACTGCTGCAACAACACAACCCAGGAATGATCGTATGCTGTATCTCAACCAACCCTGACCTTTCAGATAGTATTTGTACATCAAATAAATCATGTATGACAAAATGGAAAGCTGCCATGTCACAGTTTTGTAAAGCTGACATAAGCTCAAAGAGTCCCAGAACTGTCTTGTAAATAAGGCAGATAAGTGGGACTTGGAGCATCTGAGCTGCATTCTTGGCTATGCCATGGGCTTCTTATTACCAGAGGTAAATCATCTCTGTTTTCATCTTTCCATCTTCAAAAATGGGCAGAATCTTCCCTACTTTAATACACTGCATCTTTTCAGCATTCATTTCTGCATTGCTGAGCCCCTTTGTTAAGCCTATAAAAAAACTAATGTTCAATCACTGAAAATACTTCTATTTTAGAGTGCTTTCTAAATTTTGATTTCTTTCTTCCCTTCCCACTATTTCTTTCTGCTAATATGTCTACATAATAGACTCTCAGACCTCTAAAGATGAAAAATAAGTAGTACTAGTGGTTTGCAAGAGCGGGAGCAATGAGATTAATTGGAGTTGAAGAATTATTGTCAAGGCAATTTCTGTCTTTTGAATGAGAATTTTGCACATCTGCCACTTTGGACATTTTTCAAACTTTCTCTTTTGCGTACACCAATCAAGAGCTCACTTGAGCAGGGTTTGCTTGTTTTTGGATTGTATATCAAGTTGTGTAATTGAGGGAACTCAAGCGCGGAGACAGCATGGTTGTATGAATAAGGAAAAGAACTGAAAATGTGTCCTGATTGTCTTCCAGAATTACAAACAGGTTTCAGATGCTATTTCTGTTAAACAGACAGGAATAGAAATACAGGTGCTTAAGAGGAAAGAGCTACAAACTGTGTAATTACTGTATGTTACAATATACTTTCTCTCCTAACTTCTGCATCTCTTCTATAACTTCTATATCCTAGTTTCTATATCTGCATTTCTGTGAAGATGAGAATGGTGAAGAAGTCTATCCTTACAGTCTATGCAATAAAACACGTAGTAAGTAAATTGTATTGTTTCACCAAAAGGCCATTTCTGAGAACACAGCACTGGGAGAAAAGCTGCATGCAATCATTTGTTCATCTTCTTAAGATCCCTGCTATTCATTAAGATCTTTTTTTTTTTTTTTGATTACTGTAATGTAAAAATAAGCCATAAAATTCATCAGTGAAGGCCAATGATATGGTGTAACTATTCCAAAAAAACAAATGGAGAAAAACATGAAGGCATGAGGACTGCCACAATAGGATACATTAAATAAATTGCAATTTGTTACAGATTATAAAGTCTTACATGCATAGAAACAACTGTTGCCAGCCACTCCTGTCCTACTGCGTAAGCAATATTTTTTTAAAAAGCAACATTAAGCCCTACAATACCAGAAATGCTACTGGCAGTCTTCACATATCATTGCTTTGCTTTTCAGTTTATTGCAATTAACTGATAACATTCATACATTTTCACAATATTGATAGAATGACAGTATTTCCTGAGGCAGAGGAAACAAGATCCCAAGGCAAACTACTGGCTACTTAAGATAACTGGCTGGTGCTGCTGACATACACAGTGAATTACAACAGTCCAGAAGTATTTGGAATTAAATGGAGAAATTCAAGGAGTTTGGAAACATGAACAAAGATGAAATGCTATTTAGCTAATCTGCCAAGAAAGAACGATGGCTGATGACAAAGAGATAAGATTGGGTCATTGCAAAGAGAAGTTATGAACTGGTTAAACAGTTCTTGACATAGAATATCTGGTACTTCAGATCACTGAGGAATCAAACTTCCATGGAGGCAGAAAATATGAAAATTCCACAGTAAATGTGGAATAAATCTATTCTGGTTGCAGGCAATAAGCTGGAATGTGTTGGCAGAAAACAAAAGAGAATAACAGTTTTAAGAGGATGAATAATTTTGATCATGGTACACTAACCTGTGATTCAGGATATCCAAAGTTTATTTCCCTACTGTGCCACAGATAGATAGCTTCCTGATCAACATAATACTTGGCTAATGCATATAGTTACCTTAAAAAACCTTAAAAAGCAGTGATGACAGTATTCTCCTGCACAGTAATACTGAGCAGAGTTCATACCCCATCTCACCCAAAACAACACTGTTATGTTGGCAGAAGTCTGTAGCTTCAGCTACAACTCCAGCTTGGTGCTCTCTATTTTTTAAACAATATCTGGTGTTCCACCACAATAAACATGAATTATTGAGAAGTGGAATTCCTCCAGACATCACAATTCTGGTGGAGATACAGAAAAGTGAGAGAGAGGAGATGAAATTAACCTTTTTCTTCTATCCTCTAGTCTACCTAGAGGATAGGTACACTCTAAATAACTCATAGAAATATCTTGCTGCTGGCTAGTGTGAAAACAAGTACTGTGTGCGAGTAAAAGCAAAAATAAAATACTATGAGCCTTAAATTTTGTTAGTTCTGTGCTGTTTTCTTCAGTGCTGCATTTCATTATCAATAATGCCCACAAATAACAACATAATGCATAAAGCTATGCCAGACACCATGCAGATTGAAGCTATTTCCTAAGTAAGCAAGCAATAACCTAAAAGACCTGCTCATCTGAGCAGAGATCCTAAATGTAAACAGACAGGCACTGGTAATCATCCAGGAATTCTACAGTCCTCAGCCACAGCCGTAGGCCAGAGAAGGATTTCATCCAAGTGATGATCTGTGATCTAGGCTAACAGCAATAAAAATACTAAATTCAGATCCCAGGCTCTTCCCATAAAATTTTTTTTAAATTAAAAAAAATACATAGGACAAGAAAGTCTACATATTATATTTATTTAAAAAATAGAAAAAGAAAAATATAGAAAAAAGCCATGCTTTGCTGGCAACCCCTTCTGTGTTGCTAAAACCTGTAGATATTTGCATTAGTGGCAGTTGCAGAAGAGAGCTGTCAGTTCAGCTCTGCAGTAAGATCAAAATGTAAGTGTTTGTTTTTTGATTTTGATGAAGAATCACACAGGTGAGGCTAACAGCATGTGAAAGAGATTTATGTGAAAGGGGTCTTAATCTAAGAGGTTAAGACCAAAGCAGAATATGCTAGCAATAAAATGTGTAAAATGTATTTGAAGACTACAGGAATTTTGATTTAAAAACTGGAACATTCAGCATGCTTCTAAGCAGCAAGGAATAATTTATATTTGGTTATATGTATATATATGTATATATTTCTGTTAATAATAATTAAGAGAAGCTTCAAGTCGTTGTCTAGACTCTTTAAAGGGGAAAGAAATCAAAAAGCACTAGAGGGAGCTGCTGTTCTACTTAAACCACCTGGATTCCTGGTTTTCAGAAGCATGAATTGTTATGGACCCAAGAGTGACAAGTGTTAGCAGCACATCTCAGCTCTCCAGTATTGAAATAACAGAACAACACTCAAAAGCAGCATCAGGCAGCAAGGATCAAAACCATGAGCTCTGAAACAGAAGGGTATAACAGAACATTTTTAAGTAAGTTGTACAGTGTATAATAAACATTAAAAAGCACTCAAAGGAGTTGATGAGATCCACGGAAAACTGATGGGAATATTTATATAATACATCAGTAAAAATCCTCACTGACTCCTGTCTTGTGTGGGCACAGAACTTGCTTCAGAGGGAAAAAATGATTCAACATAATTGACTCCTGGAAGAAGATGCACAGAAAGTACCACTTTAACTAAATTATTTCATGCAATAGAGCTACACTTTTACACTGACATAGGTTCTTAACCAAAGATGTGCTGATAATGCTAAAGGAATAGAAATTCACTACAAACATGAATTTTATTGAAAAAAAATATAATCAGAAATTAAGTTAGAAAAGAAAAATACTGAGCCACTAATATTGGGTTAGAAAAATCTGATTGGAGGCAGATGAGGATATAGACAAAATCTTAATTGTTGCTGACTTGCACCTCTGCCTCAAAAATGTAAATAATAACAATAATAACTTTCCAAAACTCACACTCCTGTCTAGAGTCCAGTTTGACTGTGTGCCCTTTTGGTTGTTCAGAAAGTGGTCTCATAAACTTTCCCTAACCTCTGTGGTTTTTTTTTCTGTCTTTTATATCAAATCCCAAGAGCCAAAACAACCAGCTTCACTAGCTCCTTCCTCAAGGAGGCAGACCTTTCCTTCTCAAAGTTTCTCCTATCATTGCTGAGCAGTTGCCTGCTTTCCTAGTATATAAATTAACTACATCTTTATTAATTTCAAACACTCAGTTTGCTATAGCTCAGTGTGCTATAGCTACCTTAACAATAAATGATTAACTCTCAGTCTTCTCAAAACCAAATTTCTTATTTTTCTGAAACAGTAATCAAGTATCTTACTTCTTGCAGAGTCTATTTTTTACATGTTAAGTTATGCATTTTTCAATCTATCTATGCCAATTATATGATAGCAACCATCCCACAGGTGTGATAATTTTTTTTGCATTTGGGAAAGTCAAGCCAAAATAAAAGCTGACAATACATCCATGAGCACGAGGGAGCTGGCAATACCTACTATTAGAAGAGAATGATAACTGGAATGGCAATTTAGGAGAATTAAATATGGTTTGAGGCTTAAAAAAGACAGGAGGGATGACAAATCATGTTAAAGTCTTGTCAATATGTACAAGCTGTACCACTTTTACTATGGGGATACTGCCAGTGCACATTAATGTGTACTACTGCTTACTGTATGTTTGGCATATGTGTTACCTCCTCAGTTTTGGAAGAGAAATACAAAATGTTGGTGTAGGCGTATCCAAAGTAAGTATTGTATCAGAGTAGTTACACCAGAGAAAAATACCTCTCAACAAGATTTCAGCCATGACTGTAGAGGAATGATATGTAGCACTTCTATACTGTACCCATATGGAATTCATCATATGGATGCCATTATACTGACAAAGTTGAGCTCTGCATTGTGGTAAAAGAATCTCAAATAGGTTTCAGTAATAAAAGCACAGTTTTGCTTCCACAGAGATTTCTGGCATGTCTGTGAAAGATCATGCACCTTCACACGCCTGCCTGCCAGCAACGCCCTAATGGCAGGATTCTAGAGTGAGAAACAGCTTCAGAACGGTTCACATGGAATTAAGTTGGTTAGGGTCTAACCTTTGCTATAGCTCATCTTTTTTTTCTTTTAACAATCATTTTTAGTATTTCAACTAAGAAAGATTGCTCCTTCCCTTTGTTTGGATTTCTGCAGTCCACATATCAGAGTGAGGATTCCCCAAGCTGTACAGAAGACTCAAATGCATAAGGCTTCAATACGGCTTATGTAGGAAAAGAGGGAGGGATTTTAAACTACTTTTTGCAGGAGAAATGGAAAAGAACATCAGCTTCCTTAAGGAATATATTTTTAAACATATTTCACAAGGATATAAGAAAGAAATACCATTTATAGAATTATAAAGTTTATGCTATTTTATTTTCAGATAATTATAAACGAGACCTATTTCCTTTTATTCTTTCTATTTTGTGCTGCAGTCCACTATTCTCTTCTCTAGAAACAAGGGAGTGAGGCTGAAGTAGATCAGTCAGGATATTACCCATATCCTATTAGCCTATTTCAGGTAAGCAGAAAAAGGAATCACAAAATCTGTTCTGGAACAACTGGAAAGAATGGGAAGCAGCAGAAGTTGACCTAAACCACAAGCAAATAGCTGTTTTGTGTTTCTACATTATAGCATTTTTAAAATATAATATATAAGGAATGGTACAGTTATGATCAAATTTTCTTCTATCAAAGGCTGCATTCATTCAAGGCCTAAACTGCCCAGACTCATGCCTGACTTGAAGTTTGAAATCATGTATCCTTTAAAAGAAATCTCCAAATCCAAAAGTACTTAGATGTGAACTAAAACCTTTAGCGCTTCATTAAAAATCCTTTCATAGAGTTTTGTATTTCTAAATCTTCTAATTCTTCATAAACTTATTTGATCTACAGTGAGTGCTCATTCCAGTGCTGGGTATAATCCTCCCTACCATTCAGACAGTTGGCACATGCTTCATATGGTCCTTCATCTTTCAAATTACCCCTCAGAGACAGAAATTATCCCATCTTAAACAGAGCATCATGCCATTTGTAAACCGAATGAATGCACAGTATTGACATTGAGCATATATGGATAGTCTTTCTTTGAAATGCCAGACAATTTGTTTCTTCCACTGCAGTTTTCATCTTGCTCTTTCTGTCCTTTAATCCTGTATAGTCTCTTATTTATATCGTGTGTCCTGTCTCTTATTTGTGGTCCCAGTTCTTTTGCCTTTGCTATAGCAGAAGGCAGGGAATGGTTGCTATTTGATACAGTGGAGTGAACACAGATCAATTGTTTGCAAGTGTAATTATCATTAGGCAAGCTGATATAAGTGCTAATAAAATTCATCATCTTAGGTTCGAGTGAAAATTTCCCAGTCGCCTTGTTAGGTACTCACAGGAGGTCCTGGTGGTCCTGGTTTTCCAGGGGGTCCTGGTTTGCCTCGTCGACCCTGGAAACCAAGAGAAAAACAGATGTTTATAAAAATAAAAGCTAAAGACTGATTTGTAATAAGAACTTTGTGTAAAAGGAAGATTCATTGTTGTGTTCACAAGCAAAAGAAAAAAATCAACTACTTTCCAAAATGAATACTTTTTACCAGTTACTGTAACAGTATTTTAATTCTACTACTTTTAGGGCTGTTTTTAATAATTACAACAAGCAGTATATTTGCATCACTGTAACATTGATTTTCACGGTTTCAAGCCATGTCTCAAAGTGAATGCATATTGATAGGGCTGTAACAAACAGAACATCTTGATGATATCTAATGAAATTACATCTGAATGTCCTTTATTCTAAATAATCTTCATTGCCAAAATGAGATATGAAGCACATTTTTAGAAACAATAGCTGAGAACAACTATTATATAGGCGCCATGGTAAAAAAAGAGCTATATCCATGAAGATTAAATTTTGCCCTTGCATATGATAAAGTTAAATTAATAAAATGCATTACAGAGAAGCCTAGTGAAACTCAGTCTATAAGGTTAAAAAAACACATATGCTGGCTGCCAGCTCACATCCCCTTGTTTAGGCCTACCTCTGTATATTATTAAATAGCCACCACACACCAACCGCAGAAGTACTGTAAGGAGCACAGAGGGGAAATCCAGCCTTGGTCTTTACAGGGGAGAAAATGCAGAGATTTTCTCATCTCTAGAAAACCATTCTTGCTCTGCTTTTCAGTGATCTTAAAACTATATTCTTTATAAACAACACGACAAGACTAAGGTTGGAAAACCCTTCTTGCTCATTCCCTGTAGCAACCCCTTGCCTATGTATCAGGAGCTTCCTGAGAAGCAGGAGATGGGGATTTGAAGCATTTCCAGACAAAGGAAGAACCCAGCGAGGTGTGCAGGGGCACACTGCCATCACTGGACTAGGCTGTGCACTACGTACACCCCACCACCACTTTGGGAAGGTCCACAGTTGGACAGTATGTCTTAAGGCCATGCAAGAAAAAAAAAATCAGCATATTTGGAGTGCCAAATTCCTGGGTCTTAACTGCTTGAGACACATGCTATGTGCTTAATCCTGTTGGTAGCTGCACATGCGGAGCTATAAGTGGGGCTGCACAGGGCAAGCTTTCAGCGGCGACCCACGGGGCCTGGTGCCTACGCGTGGGGAAGGCCACGGAGCCCCTCAGCGCAGGCCCTCGTGCTTGGCCATGGCCTGCCCTTCACGGCACGGATAGTGCTGTCCACGCTGCCTGTGACCAGCCCCAGCAGGAAAGCACTTGGGATTGGGGACCGCTGCGGGGGAAGAGAAGTTGTTTTTATCTTGGATGGGCTCCTCCATTCAGCTTGCTGCCTAAGTGCCCTGGGAGAGGCAAAAGGAAAGAGGGTCTGCTGTTGGCCAGCAGCGCTGCCAAAATAAACACTTGTGAAGCTTCAGGACACGCCGCTTTGGGTCTTGGTTCTTCATGCCAAATTCCTACTTAGATTATAATTTCCCAAGTTGAGAGGTGCCTCTTTGGACTGATCTCCAGTCCAGAAACCCAGGTGGAGATCAAAGCTTCCCAGATTGTTTGAAAAGCAGTAAACTTGCATGAGAAGCTATGAAGAACAGCCTGGTATTTAATGATCTAAGTAATAAACATAAATTGTTTCATACTTTTAAAATAGTGCCTGTGAGTTACCATGAGCTATACTGTTGACTTTTTGAAACACCTTCCTTTTCCTGTTTGGATTTATTTAAAGTATACTGAGGATGACACTTAAAATCACAACAGTCTAAACAAAGTATCAAGGAAGTGTCAAGGGAAAGACTGAGGGCTTTGACGGGCAGACACAACTGCGAACGAGGTGTTAATTACACAGGAAAACAAGGAATATGTTTGGAAGGCGATTTTTTTTCTTTACAAGATGAGCTATGATGTGATTTATGACATTTTGCAAAGTGAAAACTGAGCAGATGATGAACTTTCTGGAAATCGGAAGCAAAACAAAAATATTTTTGTGTAGTTATTTTTGCTCTGTCAGTGGTTAATCACTAGAACACTTACCCAGCGAGGCATAAAATAAACACTTTCCAATCTTTTATTCAATCAGTACATTATTAGACAGTACATTCCGCATGTACAAGAAAAGATGTAGAATAAGCACACACAAATCTGTATATTTAGAGGAGCAAAAGTTAATGAAAATACTACCATAAGGGATAAGTTCTAAGAATTCAAGTTATATGTTTCTATAATATGTTTCTGTAATATATTCTTCATTTTCTTTCTACATTTTTTGGCAAATGTAAAAGTAGACAAACCATTTTCTTTACTGATTCATAACCATAAACACACTTTTACAAACATGAAAATTTTTAATTGAGCTATTTTGCAATATGCATATAATGTGGGGGTATTAGCCCTTTTTCTCCATTAGCCCCATCTAACTACTTGGTTTTAAGAAACAACTGTATTATGGCCAGTGCAGTGATCAGTATAGACTTGGAAAAATAAATAAATGTTCTTCTGAAATGAAGCATCAGCTTTTTCCAGAGGAACAAAACTCAGGGAAGGAAAAGGAAGGAAGGAAAAGGAAGGAAAAGGAAGGAAGGAAAGAAGGAAAAGGAAGGAAGGAAAAGGAAGGAAAAGGAAGGCAGGAAGGCAGGAAGGAAGGAAGGAAGGAAGCAAGGAAGCAAGGAAGGAAGGAAGGAAGGAAGGAAGGAAGGAAATCTCCCAAGCCCTTCCTGGTTCACAGAGTGGGTTTAGCTGGGAGCCACAGCTCCAGTCTCATTTCCAGAGGTGGATATTAGCTGCATTCCTCATGGCTCTGCTGGCCCAGGAGGCCAAAGCAGCCCTGCTCCCTTGCTCCTCTGCAAGCAGAAGTGCACAGATTACAATAAACAGAAAAATAAAGTGTTGACCAGACCACATTTTAGGTGACACACTACTTAAAATCATAAATTTAAAGAGAATTCCATTACTTTTATTTATCTGAGGGCAAATAAAACTTCTCAAAAACATAAATATAAAAATAAATATTCGAGGTGCCACACACTTTTTTTATCTAATTAGAAATGCAATATCACCTAATCAGACTTAAACTAAAAAAGTGGTACCAACAAGTTTTCTGGGACTATTTGGAACTGTAGTATCTAAAGAAAATAAAAATACAACAGCTGTGAACATTTCCTTTGTGTTGCATACATTTTTGTTGGATATCAATATAAGAAGCTATCTAAATATCATTAATATTTTATAGCAGTTCCATTTAGACATTAAATGCCTGTTTTCAACTAATGATAGGCTACATTCCCCTTTTTCTCAGGACAAACTTCAGCCCTTACACACACATAAGTGATTCAAATAATAACTGCTTCATGAGAGGCAAATAGGACAAAAGATAAAGACAAAAGATAAAAAGATTTAAGGTAAAGGAGTCAGCAACACCCAGCTGAGCGCCCAGCTGAGGTATGCAGGCAGCTGAACTTTGAGTCCTCTCTTGCTCTCTCCTTTTGCTAATCGAAAAGACTTGACAAGTTTTGCCTCAAACTAGATGGAAAGCTCTTCAGGAAAGAGGCTCTGTGCATCCTACCATATGTGCGAACTCTGATTCTGCCTACAGCCTCTGAGCCCTACCACAGCCCTTAATAAACTGTGAAAGAAGTACTGTAACTTTCTACTATATCATACTGCAGCTATCTATTCACATATTGCTAAGGACAGAAAAGTAAGATTACTCTTAGCAGCTAGAACAAACTGCAGGTAATTTTGGGATTATTTTAGTAGTTATACGCAGGAACTCTGACATATGTGTGAAAGGGAATTAACAATTTAAATAACCCGCATGAGTATGAAGGAAAAAGGCTCTTAAATATCTATGTGTATTTTCAAGGGAAATAATTAATTAGCAGTTTCTGAAACACATCATCATATTTCAAAACAGGAATTAGTATACTAGAGAAAGTAGGAAGTTGGGTTTAAAGTCTTAAGTACTTTAGGTACTAAACAAGATAAATGAGGCTAATCTCATCTTGTTTGCCAAGCTAAACTAGGATTCTCTCTAATGAACTTCAAAAACCAGATTGTCAGATTGACAAATACACCCCAAAAGGGAACAAAGTGGGGAGGAAGTCCTCCGGACTCCTCATCAGCCTGTTAGGCACCTAAAAGCACAAACATGCAAGCACCATTCTGAGTAATTGCAAGATTATTTCTCGTCATGCCCAGAGCTGCCACTGTGCAGCCTGGCACTCCTCAGTGCCTGTGCTAATTCAGAAGACACAAATACACACCAGGGGCTTTCCTTTGCCTTAGCCTTCTGAGCCAACTAACCCAATGGACATTCTCCGAACATGCCTAACCTATATAAATAGAACTGATCTCTCTATATAACATAAAATACTTTCCTTCATTAACATTGGGAAAAAAAAGGAATGACATCAAGGTGCTTTTCTCAGTCTGTGACCTGTGTGACCAGTCCACGTAGCAGCTTAAAGGAAAGATGTTACTTAGTCTTCCCATTTTCCCTGTCTATCTGTACTCATGACTCTGTTCACTGCTTGTAAAGCTTGTAAAGCCTGGAGCTTGTAAAGCCTGTCAGAGAAAGTCAGTTCAAAAAGTAATTGGAAAAGGAAGATAAAAATCAATTACAAAAATCAGAGCAATCACCCATCTGACCCTATGCTCTTTTCTCTGACTGTAACAGAGACAGATAGAAGGAGCTGTAATTATGGGAGAGTGAACATCTATTTGACATTTAACCACCTGATTCTGCACTGCTGCTCTTAATAGGAGTTCTGGCACAGAAATCTCACAGCTCTCCTGTCACCTCAACTGGGAATTCATCCTGTAGTTAATAAACCCCAATTCAGCAGAAGGACTTAATTGTACAACCCCTTCTGTCTTTTGAATCTTGGCCTTAAGGATATATCATGCTAATCAGAATACTACAAATTAACCTCAACATTCAATATTTAACATGAATAAACTTAAATTTGGGGAATGACTTACAATATATAATAATTCCCTTTTTTGTATTTATAAAATGCTAAAAAGATAATCTAGACAGACTATATACTGTTCCTTGTACATATTTAATAAACATTTAAAAAGTCCGTAAAAGAGGGGTAGCATTGCCAGCAAGTAAATTTCTGCAACTTAACATCTCCGATGCCTCAATTTGTAGGATTCCAACAAATCCAGTGAACATTTACAAAGATTTTCCAGTGTGTCATAGTTTTGTTTGTGCTCACTAGAAAGGCTTGTGATCTCACACAGTGAATCAAGCATTAACATAAAGCAAGTTCCTTAAGGTAATTTTACAAACTCACTCTAAACACAGTTTTGGTGAGATCAATGCTGAAACACTAGATATGGCATCCCAAAGGACTGTCAGTTTTATAAGACATTAAATTTGTTACTAAGATAATGCTAACAATAGCCACCTCTTAAATGAAATATTTGATATTATAAACACAACAACTGCAAATGAGGAAGTTGTTTCAAAAATATTTACTTCAAGACATCTGCAACTTTCTTCGGAACACACAGTCAGGAATAGGGCTACAGATTTGTAAATTTACAAAGACTTACAGATTTGTAAATCTTTTGAATTAAATTCATTATTAGAACCAAGGAAACCACCAAGGTGGGGAGTGAGTCGGTTTAAATACATATGAAACATTTCCAGAAATCCTATTAACCCATAAAAACAAGGTTGCTGATAGCTACACTAAGAAAAATCTAGAGCTAGTTAAATTAAAATAAAGAATGCAAAATAAACCACTTCAAGATTTCACAGTGAAGATATAAGGAAGTCAATTTGTAGCTTTGCATTAAAAGAATTTTTGGAACTAATTAAATTGCATATAAAAAGTAATAGCATTTCCAGAAATCATTAATTTCCCAAGCCTTTGGAATTATACTTCGGAAATAAAACTTTCACTTCACTGTATTTGACACAGTGAAAGCAGACTCTGGAAAACTCAACGCAGTCTCTATTTATAAACAGTGGAAACTTGAAGAAATTAATGTAAAAAAAATAAGGACAGAAGAAAAATGCTTTACATGGGAAATTGAAGTACCTCAGTTCGATTTCCTTGAAAATAAATGGAAAGGTGATTTGATTACAGAGGAAAAAAAAGACATTAAGTATGTCTTTAATGTTATTGAGACAGACATAACAAAAACCAGTTGCTGGAGGCTGAAGCTACATGCTCAAGTAAAAAATAAAAAGCACATTTTGAAATATGGGAATGACTAAAATACACTGGAAAGAACAGAGGAGAAGCCTGGTGAAGTGTCTTGCTGATGTCTTTCAGGTGGAAACTACTTTAGTAGAAAATATGCTTAGCTAAACTATAATGCTGTAATTTCTGTGGCAGTGCCAGATGTCCTGCCAGGCAGGAAGCCAGAAGAGATAACACAGTGGTCTGTGGTGTTTAAATTCCATGCAATGCTAGATCAGCACCCAAATTTCTTTTTTGGAGAGTAAATATTGGACCATGGACTTTCCTAGGTAACATCTCACTACCTTCTGAAGCTCCTTGTGAACACTGGTATAATAGTACCAAGCTATTGTAGCAATAATATGCTGCTCTGAGTGCCTGAAGCCAACAGGAGAAACACTGTAAAACTACATAATATCCACAGAATGGCCTAGTGCCTCTTGTCCAGGAATGGGCAAGATGGAATGAGTAGTCATCTCTATTGGCCCATTTATCCCAGTGACTCCAGAATTAATTATCTCCCATAATTAAAAAGAGAGAATATTGCTTAGCAAGGCCTTATTTCTCAAATAAGCATAATAATCCATTTCACTAAAGATGACAAAACCAAAAATTTGTACAAATTCACTAGTGGTAGAGCATGGAGGAACACTGGTCTTTCTATTAAGTATAGGGAAGTTTTGAGGCCTGCTGGAGATGAGATAGATAAACCCAATCAATACACTGGCAAAATACTGGACTATTCACATATTTACTTTTATTCAAAAAATATTTTTTGTGGGTTATACTACTGCAACAATATGAAAGAAGTGATATGCATATGAATTCCACTTTTTCTTCTCCATAATTGCACCACTTCAAATTTTTACTGGGTTTGGGATTTTCTTGCAAGTGAAGACAGCAAAATAGAGCATGTATTTCAATATAGGATCCTGTAACACTGCACAGATCCAGTCTAAAAGCTTTCAGGGTTTCATCTCTCTTGTTCTGAATGATCTCTCTACACTGCATTTCTGTAAACATATCACATTAGTGTACACTTTTTTATGCAAGTCTTTTATCCTTTGGGAGATCTGTAAAGCATCCAGTAGGACCAACTTAGACGTAAGACATTTCACACACTTTTATAAAAAAAAAATGTTGTAAGGTTATCTGCATGTCATTGTTTAAAAGCAGAAGAACCTAAACTGATCAGTGATTGAGGAGCAAGATCATATACCAGCATGAGGTATTAGATCCCGAGGACACAGAAAGTAACACAATTATGATTTTAATATTCATATATTGACTCAAATGATGTGATACAGTTGCATCTATAACTTATCAATTAGACAAAAGTTATTAACAATAGATTTGAAATAATGTATTGGTATCTGTTTTGCTCTTGGAATAAAAGCATATAATCATCATTTTATTCAGTGAGATTGTAAATCTGCACTTGTTAATAAATTTCATGTATGTGTTAATAAATTTTTCAAGCTTGACATAAATTTGAACTCAGAATCTACAAAGCATTATTCTTGATCCTTATTGTTATGTAAGCTTTGATAAAGATTTTTTCCTGTGAGGTGTAAGAAATACTCCTATCCAGGCTTACTGCTCTTAAGAGCAATAAGATAATCTTAAGATATTTGACCTAGGTTCCAGCTATAGTCAACAGACTAGTTTCCACCTTCAGTATCTGTTGATAGTTCTGACAATAGCATCTTGGATGGTATTAAGCAAAATGTCATTTCAAAATAATATGAAAATGAAAAAAAAAAGCATGCTGCAGGTCAAGTTGAATTAGGGAGTAACATGCTAAAGCATGGTGTTTCTTCTTCCCTTTATATCTCATTTTATGGTCTCACCTAATGCACTAGCTCTCACATGAGCTTCCACATGTTTCTTCAAGTTTGACACACCACCATTAACACAGTCAATTTTCCACATTTTCTTAGATCTTATTTTTATGCATATGTTCAGAGGCTTCTAATTTACATGTTTAGTATTTCCTGTCTGCATGCCTTATTAATCTTCAAAATCCAATCTTCCAAAGTGCTTAAGAACACTTAAAAATGTTACTGAACTAAGTGGAAATTAGAACTCTTAATATGTCAAGTACTATGCAAATGGAAAGTATACAAAAATCAAGGTTCTCTAAGGCAGCCAAATGGAATATATATGTTCTTTTTTAAATATGTTATAATTCCAATCTGTAATAGCAAATTTAGATCTGGATATCATGCTGGATAAAAATCATCAGTTAGTTATACACTCAATATGGTGCCTTAATGCTCAAAAGAAAGCCCATGAGAAAACTCGTAACTTCATATAATATGTAAGATTTGGATGATCTGCTACAAGTGCAAGCGGGGAACATGACTTTTATAATTAAGTAAAAAGGAATATTAAATAGACATTAGATGTGTCCTGCCCTGTTTGTCATTAAACAGAGCAGAGATCTTGTTAAAATCAGTATGTTATTGTGTAATTAAATGTATTCGAAATGTAAATCCCCATGGGAGTTGAATAAAGACTGCAAACTAAATAAAAACTGCAAACTAAATAAAAACTTGGGCGGTGGTGACGGTTAATAGAATATTTAAAAAAAACACGAGTATTGTTGTGACCATTTCACTGATAAAAGATAAAGACAGATGCTGAGATTCTGAAGTCTGCTGTTCCCATTGTTTGGCTCAAGGCAATTGTGTGCAATGCTGAGATTATAAAACAATCAGCTCTCCTGTTTATACATATATACAACAGTTTGATTTTAAGTATGAACAGGAAATTGCCATTATAAATTTACCAACTCCATAATTTGCATTGTAAAATGGAAAAAAATAGCATTTCCATAATCATTTTTCCACCATTATATATAATATTACACGTTAACTCAGAGTCTGTGCTTCAGAATATTATGAAATTTGAAGAACTATCTGTCTCTAAAGCACGGTCATATTTAGAATTGTTCCCAAAGGAGAAACACAAAGCTCTGTATTTTTGCATAATCAATACCCCACATAAAAACTTGCTAAAGCTAAATATCTGCAGCCTTTTCATACCTGATATCTCTTAGAAGCATAGCAGTAATAATAATTATAAAGCCCTAACAGCAAATCCATAATCCCGTGTTTATCTCTACAGAAAGCCTGCTACACCTTTATTATGCTGTTGTTGTTTGAATGGATTCTCTATCATTACTTTGAAATTCACAAAATCTCAGCTTTCAAACATCAGTGTTTAACTTAAATGAAATTTAGTATTATTTTTATAACTCCAGCGTCAATGTATAACTTCATAGAATCATAGAATCATAGAATGCCTAAGGTTGGAAGGGACCTTTAGAGGTCATCTAGTCCAACCCCCCTGCAC
>JAUBNY010000862.1:1190631-1206194 GCA_032275445.1 Crypturellus soui | reverse complement strand
TGCAGGACCGTGCACTTGGCCTTGTTGAATTTCATGAGATTTTTGACCGCCCAGGTGTCTAGTCTGTCCAGGTCCCTTTGGATGGCAGCACAGCCCTCTGGAGTATCCGCTACTCAACAAGCTACTGTTTAAAGAAATGCCAACATAGCTTCTAGGCCTAAAGGCCACAAGTCATTTTGTTTTATGTCAATATTATTACTATTATTAGAATGACTAAATTGGCCTCTAATAATTCCACTGACCATAAGTCACTTGCTGAGGTCTTGTAACAATAAATATCATTATATCATAATCTTTTCCACAGAACTACCAAATTCAGTAAGTCAGGGAAAGTAAAGGTGTAAGAAACAAAGAGAAACCAGTCAATTACTTTATTATATTTAAAACTTGAGAAACCAAGGTTTATTTCAAGCCTTGAACATAATTCTCAACTGTTTCTTCTCCTATCATTTTTCTTCTCTTTGTACATGTACACTAGGCCTTGATAATCATGTAGTAGTAACTATAACAAAAAATGGGTTATTAGTTCTGATTTCTGTTAATATTTCAGTAATGATCCCTAAGTCAGATTTTCTTACATCCTGGCTATAGTGAGTTGTGGTCTATTCCTGCAGTAAATCTAAAAGTTTGGAGTAATTTTATTATTGTTTCATTTAAAATTAAAACAGAAACATGTTGGACAAATGACAAGACCTGCATCTGTGCTGTCAGTCATTAAAACATTTTGGATGATTTAAATCGTTAAATCTCCTTCAACTGAGAAGAAACCTCAAATGTCAGAGCTCAGTTTGTTGTCAGCATGTTTCATACTCAGCTGCTACCTTTCAATTTTTCATTAGTGCTTAGCAAGAGGTAACACATCGAGGACAGTTAGCACGCCCGCCAGTTGTTCATAGTTTACTCACCCTTTGACCTTCTTTGCCAGGTGGACCTTGGGGACCCTCCAATCCTGGCAAACCCTGAAAGTACAAACATTAAACAAATATATCATTCAATGCTATTTTCACCCTGCATTATTCCTTTCAAGTGAGACTATGCCAAAGAGCCAGATGTCAGGACAGAGCATTTATTTCTAATAACAAAAATAGGTTAGCCATAATAATCTCTTTCGGGGTGATATTACATTCAAGACTGGAAAAAATGCAAACAGTAATTATTAACCACATTCCCCCATCTACAGGCTGAATCACTTGGAAAAGAAGACATAAGTCAGCACTAAAGTAAATTATAAATACAGTTTTATATGAACTTATCTTCTTGTTAGGATGTCATAAGAAAACAGAGAAGCCATATTAAATGAATGACAACTTACACTAAAACTCAAATTTAGATTTAGGCAGTGGAGGGAAAGGGGGATGAAGGGGACATGCTCACACGGCCTAAATATAGCAGGCGGCCTTATGCTTACTCTGCTCTCAGAACCAGGTCTCTGCGTTCTCCCCAGAGAGCCCCTCTTTGCTCTCTCCCACGAGCAGGCACAGGAGCTCTGGGTATCTCAATACGCACTCTGCTTCTCATGTCAATGCAGGATCTGTCCTTCCAGTCACAGAATTAGAGACTTTTCCTGAGGCTTCAAGGCTTTAATTTTATGTCTGATTAACATACAATATAATCATAAAGCCATCAAGTAACAGCTTTGTGCTCAGAACAATGCCCCCCTTGCTTTATCAGTCATCCTGGAATACAAATACTTCTTAAAATGACTTTGGGGAAGCTATCCAATTTCCATCTCTGTCATAAAAGGTATAAAATGAGCTTTGATATAATCAGTAAAGAATACAGATCTGCTCTACTTTATATAATAATAAGAAGAAGAATAAAAAAAAACCATGCAGTGTAATATTGCATACACTTTCATGGTATGCAAAATTAATTAGTTTTTAGTTTATTTAACAACAGTTACTACTTCAGCTCTACTTATATGTCTGGTGAAATTATGAGCTCCTTATTTAGAATCAGTTATGCATCTTTACTCTGTTATCTCAAATATAGATAAACCGAGGCTCAATAGAACCACGTTTTAACAAAAATGTTCAGATTTCCAGATTTCCAGAAATGAATTAAAAAACCTTTATGATTTCTAATTCCCCAGATAAACTTGAAAGAACTAATCTGACTGTGTCAAGATCACGTCCTTCAAGTGTCATTATCACTTCATAAAAATGAACTCTGGCTTCAATTTTAAAATTGAGAGTTTTTCTTAGGATTTCTCCACCTTCAACTATTGAAATTAGAAGAATATGTCAGACATTATTTCACTATAGCGTATATTTCTTTGTTCACTTCAATATATTATGTTAATGAAGTAAGATGCAGAATCTATTACAAAACTGCTGCATACTTTTTATTTCCTTCATTTCTCCAAAGTTTATGGAACTAAAATATGTATGACAATGAAAAATATGATGTGTCCAATAAATAATAATATATTAAGGTACAGTTATGTACCTTATACATTGCTTATAAAGTAATATGTGAATATGAGCTCTGTAAATCTCATTTTTTTCTCTCCAGAGCTAGTTTGAAAATTTGTTAAGAATTCTCACTATTACCAGTATTCTATTTTTCTAAAAAATTCTGGGAATTCAGGAAAAGGTGGAGTTTTGTTAATATTTCAATTTTAGTGATAATTTGATGTAGGCAAATGAGATGAAACTCTGCAACAACTGTTTTATGAAGGTGGAAATACTTAGCCTCACATATCTGTACAATGAGGTTCCAAAGGGATAAGAATTCTCCAACAGTGTATCTGCACAATAATGATAATTAATAGCCTTTTTTAAAATTCTAGACTTTTATTCTTTTTCTCCTCTTTCTACAATATTATTGTCAAGAAAAAGGAACCAGATAAGAAAGTTTATCTTCAAGGA
Source organism: Crypturellus soui (assembly GCA_032275445.1). Taxonomy (NCBI): domain Eukaryota; kingdom Metazoa; phylum Chordata; class Aves; order Tinamiformes; family Tinamidae; genus Crypturellus; species Crypturellus soui. The sequence goes on along the minus strand of JAUBNY010000862.1, from coordinate 1,203,324 downwards.
AAGGGAGGAGAGCTGCTTACAATTGGTAACTAGGCAGGGAGGACTACACTGCTCAAGAAGCCATATCCTGACATTGAAACTGAGGTAAAAGTTCACACTAATTTCAGAGAGATCTTTGGTTTAAAAAGTGATAGGACAACATGAATCATGTTAACTAAAATGTCTGTAAAACTGTAATATATTAGCAATGGTAATGAATTAGCAACACTACCACAATCTCTGTAAATAGCTATGTAAAACATTGACAGTTAATTTTGACAAGGAACTAAAAAGTCCATCATGAAAAAGGAGTATGTACAGGCAGCCAAAAGGCAACCAAAAGTATCTACTTCATCTTTTCCTTACTTAACTTCTGGAGCTCTACCTCTGGAGCTCGGAGATCAGATTCTTTATTTGCTTAATCTGTAGAAGTAACGGGTGGGGGACAAAACCCCTTAAAAGAACCTCCTTTGATATCTTTCTTTGATCAGCTAAGTCTCTTGGATTTATGTGTCTGATGCTTGATGAATATGAAATGGAAATATGTTTCAAACTTGATAAACAGTCAAACATGGGGTCGTACAATCTTGAAAATGATGCTGACAGTGGAAACTTGTGAATTCCTTAATGAAGAGGTAAACTGTAATGGGAAATTTGGAGAAAGGAAAATATCCTGGTTATGAAGTCAGATAAAGAAAAAGCAAGTATGCCTGGAAGCATGAGCTCAGGGAACAGGGAAAAAGTGGTGGATTTTAAAAAAGCTACAGTCAAATAAGCGAGATTTTAAATTAATTTGCATCTCTCATTGTAAATATCTATAGCAAACAAACTGTTTATTATGTAGTTATGACATCACAAAAATGTCACGACTATGATGAAATAATTAGATATATGCTTTTTGTGCATCTTAGTTATCTTGACCCTTGAAAATTAGAAGACAATGTGCTCTAGGCTAACATTTTTGGCAAGCACCTGAAGGTACAATCTTATGAGAGTTACTAAACTTGAGATGGAAGAAGTGAATTGTGTTTGGAAGGTAGATGACCTAGAAATATCACCTAGCGGTCAGTTAAACTGTTTCAAGTTTCATAAGGTATCAGTTTAAAGAGTACTAGCTGGCATGTCTGTACTAGAAGCTATGTACTACAGGAGAAGGGCTAAAATCTTGTTGTATGATCATACAAATATAAAAAGAAAAAGAAAAACAAAAAGACCTTTAACTACCTGCTATATGAAGACAAATGTCCACAGAAGCATCTTAGAGACTTGATTCATAATTTAACAGTTCAAAATTACTGCCTAAGAACATACTCTGAACAAAAGTGAAGCATTTATCATGCTCTTGGTCAATTTAAAAAAAACCAAAACAGCTGAAGTGGAAGAGTGAAGTTACTTCAAGTTGTTATTCACATTACTTCCTCTGGAAGCTTACAGCTGAAGCCAAAAGCATATTCAACAAGTATTACACAAGCGAGTGTATTTTTAGTATTCTGAAAGTTACTTCAAAATGCACCTAATAGTTTTTGAAGCAGACAGCTAGACAGCTGCTTCATGCACTGTTGTGTAGTGTTGTTGAAATAGATTCCAAACACTAGAGCCTCTCTTTCCCAATACAAAATAGATAAAAATGCAAATGCTAACAGTTATAACAAAGGCCTCCTTACGGCACAAAATGTATTTTATCATAGACCTTTACAGATTATTTTTACATCTCCTATACATAAAATTGATTTCATCCATTTTTTTCCTCACTGCAAATTCAGGCTTACACATGACTCAGATTTTTATGGAATAAATGCGACTACACAGGGAGAAAGTGCATGAAGTTCAGTGAGGCAATTCAAGCAAAGACAAAGGCTAAATTAGCTATGCAGAAACATCTCTTGTGGCAGGGTAAGAACAGGTCATTTTCTGCCATCTGACTATGTGAGTTTTATAACTCGCTACTTTAAAAATATTCAGCTGTCATAGACACTATTTGTCAAAGCACTTTTGAAATTTTATGTTTATAAACAGAAAGGTGTATATCTCTACCGAAACATGCATGAAGAATTATCTTTTATAAGAAGTGGATTGCTGGGTTATTCCCACAGCCGAGGCTTGACCTAGTTCTTCAACGCACAGTTCGCACTAGTATAAAGCAAAGTTCTGGCACGCTTCAGATGAACCAGCTATATAGTGACCTCTCAGAAAGGTCCACAGCAGTACAAGCTCTCACAAACCAACAGTCAGGTAAAAAGTGGCCACTGATTTAAAGGAGAATCCAAAAGTAACATCATGTGGGAACACAGTAAACAGCTGCAGCCGCAAGGAATCCCAGAGCATTCCCCAGCTGCCGAGTACTGCATGAAGCATGGACAGGGCGGCTGGTGCTGCACTCAACGCAAGGAGGCCTCGGTGATACAGGAAAACACACAAGATGCATCAAGATGCAGTTGAGTTATGATTCAAATTCATACTATTCTCTGTGGCTGTGTTCCCAGGGAGTAAATTTTACTGTTCAGGTCATGATTTTCTTCATCATCCTTCTAGCCTATGTTGAGTATATTTCTCTCTCTGGCCTGTTTCCACCAGGGAAATCTGTGGCATTCTTTTAAGATTAGGGATTACACTCAGCAAGTAGAGAAGTCAAAATATACCTTACCCAAAGCCAGGGTCACTACAGCGTTGCCTTGCCACACTGGACGTCTCCAAGTACCTCTCTTTCCTGTGACTATCCCACTGCCCTCCTTTAAGTAGCCCAAATGGATGGGAAAGCCGTTTCTTAAATATGGCTATGATGTTTTCCTCTCCTCAGTCATAAGATTGCCCATCACTATGCACCCAGAAACCACAGACCTGCAGACTCACTTTGCTGCTACAGAATTTTACTGAAGTGGAAAAAAAAGTCACAGAGAATTCACAAACAAATGGTCCATTTGTTACTGCATTACCATTTAGGTGAGACAAATTTGGCAATTACTTCTTTCACAATCTTTTGACAATTGCTTATACACATCTTCAACATTTCCTAATGCGATCTGGTCCCACTCACATCCCCACTGAAGTAAATTGGGTTGGCACATTGAGAAGTTTGGGGATCTCATGTTTGAGGGGACTGTTGCTCCTGGAACAGACTGTTTGGCTCTTGAGTTTGAAGTGGAATAGACTTCATCTTCTGCTTTCAGAACTGCTGCCAACCCATTTGCTTCAGTGGAAAAAAAAGACAGCATTTAGCAATAAATATTTCAGATTGTATGAAAACATAATCAGCAACATTTTTGTGTTAATTTATTATCAAAGCAAATAGAAAATAGGTTTCTCATTAATTTTGTTTTTCTTTGGGTCTGATCACATCTACATAACTTGAAATCTGTTCACACTTTATGAACCAAATACCTTTCTTAGATATGGATTTATTTTCTAAGTGAAAAAAAGCATCATCTAAATTCCACTGAATTCTTCCATTCTTTACACGATTTCTACCCTTAATAAAAAAGTATAGAGAACTTCTTAAATCATTCTTCTAAAGAAGGACACATAAATCATCTTCATGCCAATTTTGTAGACTGAAAATTATTGAAAAACATAAATCTCCTGTGAGGCCAATATAAGAATCTTATCTTCATAAAGAAGATTTAAAAAGGACTGAAAGTTCTGGAACATCTTCTATTTCACTTAATAGAGCTACCGTGATAGGATCTGCCTCCATATTTAGAAAACATTAAAAAAAAATCTGACAGTTAAAGATCAAGAGAGCTAAAGAACAGAATTGTTCAATATTTTCATGAAATTAATACACTTGCCATTAAAAGGCTCAAATAGTTAAAATTCAGATTCCTCTTTAGAGGGATATACATGAAGATATACAAGGTTTAGAATGAAAATATTTTTCTGTCTATACTTTCTTGAGTTAACTAGCATGCCTCTCTCCTTACTTTACCTCATTATGCAAAAGGAATGAGAGGATCATATTAGCTGGGACACTTTTCAGCAGGGCTACCCTTTCTAAGTAACGGAAGCTATCCACAAGACAGGTCTTAGTTTTCAGTGTTAATAGGAAAGAAGTCATTTGCCTGAGTTGAGGTATGCATTCGGTGCTTGATATTTCAGGGAGAATGTCTGAAATACCCTTACCCATTACAACAGAAGAAAACACATGGACAGCATATGTTATCTCTTCCGAGCTCTGCCTAAATGCCAAATAATGATACTACAATTTAAAGTATTACATAACATGAATTTTTGAAAGTATTTTCTGAGCAATATTGCTGGGAATGAGTTAGGATTTCAGCTCTCCACAAGCCCGTACAGCCAATACCCCAGGAGAGCTGCTGCTGTTTACTGGGCACCGGCCAAAAGTGACCGCCAGGCTTGCCGGGACCTGAGCGTGCAGCTTCCTCCCGCAGCCCACACCGCGCTGTGTTTGTGCACGAGCTTCCTCTGGCTCGGCTGAACCCGACCTGGGAGCCAACATTTCAGTTATCTGTTTAGTAAGCAAGTCTTGGGTATGTCTGCCTGTGACTGCCTTAAGCCTTGGCCGCTGCGTAAACACTTGGTGCCATCTGCACGAGTATTTTGTAACTCCCGAAAGGGATAGGTTCACAGGAACGTACAGACGGACACTCGTTTTCCTCAGGAACTAAAGGCAGCGTATCGAGTGTCAAGAGAAATACTTTTCATATATTTTACAAGAGAGATTGCAGCACTACCTTCCCTCACCTGTCACTCTTTGGACACGATATGCACTGGCTTAAGCTGTGGATGCCAGAGAGAGCGAGAGAGCAGCTCAGACAACTGGGGCACTTTCTTCAGAAAACAGTCGCTGGCTTCTTACACTAAACCCCGCGTTTTGACAAAACAGTGCAATCCCCCATGTTTATTCTCTGAAGGGTCCTTCATAACAGGAACAATTTAACAGGAAACTTAAACACTGAAAGACTTAAAAATAACACATTTCTGCATAAATTGGATATAATTACATGATTAGGATGAAAAGTTCAAAATATATTCCTAATGTGCAAGACAGCACATTTGAAAAATACTAAAAAGAGAAATCTGGTTCCTACAGAGTAATCCAGAAGATTAAAATACCAAAAAAATGAAAGGCACCATAAATGAAGGCTGAGACTTTGGACTCCCATGAGTGAGGACAGAAAATACAAACATATATCTTGAACCATGAGGTGCAAATGACTCCATGGAAACATTTAAAAACTTCAAAATCATTATTAAAAGTGCTCAAATATGTACATACATGTCAAAGTTAGTGATTAGGGAGAGTGAAATGTATTTGCATGAATAATGCATGAGCTAAATGAATACACTTAAAACTCTGTGATTTCTAACTTTAACAGGATTCTACACAGACCCTGTATTTTTTCATATATTTCTTTTTGCAACCTAGTTTATTTTGCATTACAATGCTGTTCCTTTTTTCCCTCTGATTTCATCACTTGCTGTTTTATTAACAAAACTTTCCAAACCTAGCTTAAAGAAACACATGGGCTGCAAATTCTAATTCCAATGCTGTTAACTTCTCAAGTATATGGTCAGGTATGTCTCTAACAATGTCTTTCTCACTCCTTTGTTATTGCTTCAAGCAAAAAGGTTTTTTTAGAGGTGTTTGCTTAAGGATTATGGTAGAGATGTTCTCTTAAATTGTATCAAACTGGACAAGGTTATTCAGAGCACTTAGGTTCTGACAGATCAAAACATTTCTGAGCTATGAAATTTGCATTTCAAACAGATTAAATCATTTCTGTATATCCAAAAGCAGTAGCATTATTTCCCCTTTTATATAGTTTGGCAAGTGCTCATTCACCTGACAGTATTTTACAGCTGCAGGGAATTCATGAGTTCTGCCATACATATAACTTCTGAGTACCCCTTACCCACTGAAGAAACTATACTGGCCGTATCTGTCAGTTGAGCACTTTCTAAAGGACAGGTAGGTTTCTCCTCCAAGCTACCTTCACGCTCTTCTGATTTTAATTCTGTTACAAGTTGGAGTCCAGAGAACACTGCTATATTTATGAGCACCACAGGATTCACTCTATCTCAGCAGTTCCTGAGCTCTTTTAGATACGTGAGTCACTGACACCCTTTAGATTTTCACAGGTACCATTAGCAAGGACAAGTGGAGAAGAAGAGGTTGTTTTACTGCTGTTTGCTGCTAGATGCTTCTGTAGATGTCCTATGGACAACTCAGTGGGCTCAGGGACCACCACCAGGTCTCAGGGGCTTCCTGCAGAGGCTTTGTCATGTTCAGTGCCCTGGTGAGGAGGACAGCCCTACAGGATGGATCGTGCCTGGGGACAACTTCCTGGCCTCCCCACTGCCTCCCCACGTCCCACATGTGGACCAGCGCACCGATGTGGGAATGTCTGTTTCCAAAATACTAGTGGGGGACCAGGAGCCTTGGCCTAATAAGCAGGCAGCAACTTTCTTCATCTCACTAAGCCTACACCAGCCCAGTACTAGATTATATTGGCAAGGGCAAAAATGCTGGACCTTCCCCAGTTTATTTCACTGGTGTATGGTTTCTATAGAAATGTGAGTGGAAGAGCTGCACAGGGCAGCATTGTTTCACAATGGCATCATTTTCCTGCTGTCTCATGACAGGAAGGTAGTGACCAGTTTTCCTATATAGGCACAAGCAAGTCCCTTTAAATATTCCCTCCCTTCCTCCCCAAACCTGCAGAGCAGTATCAAGTTATTTTGGAGTTAGCTCTAACATGCGTCACTTGTGTGTTAGTGCGTCATTATTTTTGCTTCTCTCCCTTCGCAACATAATAATTTGTTTTGCATTTCTATAAAAAGAAAATAAAAATAATTTTCTCACTAGGACAAATTAAAAATGATTCCAAATATAGGATAAATTTATGACATTATGCAAATAAATGAAAGATTTTAAAACTCAGCTCATAACTGAAACACTGATGTCACTTTTTGGCTGTAACAACATGAGTAGTCCTGACATAATTAGTTCTCATTCAGTGACATATTAGTCATGATATTATCTGACCTATTATTTATTTATGGCAAGATAAGATAACCACCCTTTACACTTATGTATCATAAAAGTCATGATGACACAAAAGTCACACAGATAAGTAAACTATGAAGATCAGATTTTCCCCTAACCACCATCATTCATGTAATTCATATTCTTTTAATTCTAGCCAACAGAAATACATGACTATTTACAGTGGCAGAGAGAAACAGAGACGTCCTGCTGGGTCATGTATTCCCACTGCATTGTAATCTGTCTTCAAATTTCTAAACTAATTCACCATCCTGCTTGTCTCTTCCCTCAGTTAACAGCCACATGTTTCAGTACTTTGGGTACTTATTGAACGAAGACTCACATCTTTTTTTGCAAAATTTAAATGCTTCCTTTTAAAAACTGTGAACACAACCATCAGTGGCTGTACCAATGCACTGCCATCTTGCTGTGCCTGAATCAATTGATCTGAAACATTTGCATATTGTTTTATAATCAAAGAAATTTAAATATTTTACAGTCCCTTTTATTAATGTGTATCATCCGAGCTAAAGAAAGAGTATATTCAGTCAATTCAATTCAGCAGCTTTTGATTTTCAGTGTTGGAGTTGCCAGCCTTTGCATGTAAGTCCTAGAAAAGCCAAGTGCCCACAACGGCCCTGAAAACAATGTAACAATACACAATCAGATCCTCTAGAAACAGGCCTAACATATCCAGGTGCTGCTCTGAGAATAGACCTAGTCATTATTCTGCCATTTACACAAGAAATATTTAAAAGGCTAGTATTGTGATCTATAACACATGGAAAATAGATATTCTCCACTCTTTTTCTTGTGTCTTATCCTTGAAACTATCATACTTCTATCTCAGTGATCCCTTCAAGGCGTGTAAGAATCTATTTGAAACCTGATCTACTTTCAGCAATCTATTACAGCAACATCCCTAGAATCAAGGGCTGTTTAATAAATATTCTTTACCATTAATGGCTCCAACATGTCTTTTTACTGAACGTAAGTAGAGAATAATTAATAATTAATTAATTTATTTATTTATTACGTAAGTGGTGACTCTTGGGGAGGAGCTGGTCATGCTGTGGAGATACAGCTTGGGAATGCAGGAGTTATGATTCATTTCTTTCATGGTGTTTTGCATCATTCTCAATTGCTTTCACCCAAATGAATTGACCTTACTGGGTGGCCTTCTCATTTTATTTTGTGGATGAAATTACTCGGATTCAGACAGGTCTTACCACTTTTATAAAATAAATCTTACCCTAGAGAGTTTTGGGGAGCATTTGTCTTAGGCAAGGTACATGCTTGGGGCAGTTCAGATTATTGTAAGTAAATAAAATCCCCTTTCTATCATCTATATGGCAGTATCTTTCTACAACAAATGCACAGGGCAAGAAATTATCCAGATTTTCTTTCCGGTGCACACGTATCAAATCCTCATAAAGACAATGTGTTTGATCGATGCTCAGTAAATCTGTTTTTGATACTTGGGAGACAATCATGAATGACCTCACCTATTCTTTTTTTCAGGTAAGATACAAGAAAGAGAACAACATACTAAGTGAATATATATCAGAACTTGCAGTAATTCCCAAGTCTTACACACAGAGACTGCAAAATGCTTTCTGGTCATCAACCTTTTTTCTTCTTTTTTTTTTTATGAAGATAAAAGATAGGTACATGTCTATTCTTTTTCTTTTCTTTTCTTTCTTTCTTTTTTTTTCTCTTTTTGAATTGTAGAATCAACAGGGGAAACTGAATTATTGAAATATTATTTTTGTAAGAATTTAGAATTCATAATAATTTGTAAGAATTTAGAATCCATCATTATTGTTAGCCTTTTTTCTCTTTCTGTTATCTGTTATGCTTATCTTGTCATTATATAAGATAACAATATTGTATAGGTGTTAAGATGTACACATGGACAAATCCTTGTGTGAAGAGATTTTTAGAATCTCTTTTTTTGATAGAGAATGGTTCATACTGATCATTGTCATCCTCAACTATTATTAGACATTTCTTCTTAGGCAAATCTTAAATTGAGTATAATTAAGTTAAGTTTTTTTTTCTGTATTTTTTATGAACTGGTAAAAGAATTCTATCACGACTAAGTAACTATAGTCGCTAAAAATGCATGATCAAAGATTTCTGCATATGTTTGCCACCTAAAAAGAGAAATCATGTTCCTTGGTTGAAAATATTTTGTTGTGTATTCTGTAGAGAACAGAGACTTTCCTTGCTCCTCACAAACATAATTTAGATATGCAAATTCCTGTTTTTATCACTTTATCACAGTCAAACATGCATCCAATATTGAGAGTAAAATGGAAATACTGTTATGATAACTAAAAATACCTAATAAAATTATTATAATAACAACTAATTAGAAAGGCTATTGCCCTCATAAGATGATGATTAAAACAGCAAGAGTGTATGGTCTTGAGTTAAATCAGATTTAACTCAAAAGACTACATGGTAATATAAAAACTTAATCACATGAAGTGATCACTATCTGTAAGAGGTTGGGAAGAACAAAAATTGTTACTTCAAGACTAGCCACCACAGAACTCCTCAAGTCTGCCTACAAACATTATGGCATAGAGCAGAGCTACGAAAAACCTGTGAACTCCCCTCCCACTGGTCTGATCCCATCTACTCAAATAACACTTATTGGAGCAGTACTCTCATCTTTGATATTATGTATACACCATAATATCACTGTATTTGTTTAGAGAACCAGTGTTGAAGGAGAATTTACAATATATTTGCAATATATTAAAAACATGAATTAGTACTACAAGCTTTCACAAAAGTATGTTTTCAGGACAAGCATCAAGGGAATTCTCACAATTTATCTGGTCTATATTACCTATAAGAAAAAAAAAAAAAGACTATTCCTGATGGTGTTTAATAGTAAACATATTTAAAATATGATTCCCCCTCCCTCTCCTGTATCCGTATGTATTGCTCTCTTTCCTCTGCTTCCCAATTAATTTTGAAAATGTAGAGGCATTTTAAAGAGAAAGACTTGGCTCTTATTTAATAATGAAAACATCTGCATTGCAAAGAAGTAAAAGTTAGCACATTTCTAAGTGTTTTCCATTCTTTTCTTTGTTTTATGGATACTTACACTTAAGCCAGTTGGTCCTGGAGGTCCTGCATCTCCCTAGTGAAAAAAGAGGACAGAAAAGTCAGCAATCTTTCCAGTCATGCACTTTTCATCTTTGTGCATTTAAGAAGCTATGAACCATAAGTAAATTCAGTATAGTCATGAGTTGCATGCTCTAATTATGAAAATATGTAGTATTTTTTTCAATAATAGCGTAAGTGTAAACCACAGATTCACCACAGATTAAACACAGAAGAAAAAAGGCAGACCGCTTCACAAAAGAATCACAATTTTAAAAAGCAATCCTGCAAACTTATTTGCATATGTTTAATTATAACCTGCAGCTTTCGTGCATAAAATGGTCACTGAAGTCAGTGCAAGTGTTCACAAATGTAAAGACATCTAAATATGTAAATGTTCTCAGAATTAGATAATTGGGGTTTGAATCTTGCTGTGAGACCTTCAGGCTCAGTCAATGGGAAGGAACCAGAATATGCAGAGAGCAGTTCAAAACACATAAGTTGTATTCCTGGTCGGAATACAACTCCTCCCTTCTGTAGTGATGGCAGTCCTTGCCCTCTGTATTTACAGCTCTCCTGTATTTATGTTCCTCAACCCTTAAAGGAGACAGACATCAGTAGTAGGTGTTCCTCACGTACGTGTCGTTAAGGCGATGTGCAAGTACTGAAGATCCGTCCTGCACACTTGTATATGCATGCATCTTTACAGGCAATCAGTACCTTTTCTCCTTTAGGACCAGCCACACCAGGATTACCAGGGTCACCTTTTAGTCCCTGTGCAAAGAAAAATGTGTATTTGTTGTCAATTAAGAAAGTGATGGACAAAATTCTGTGCTGCTGTGAGTTAGCCTATACCAACCAGGTCTTTAAATATTAGCACAGCATGTGCACCACTGTATCATACTTGTTTTTCCATTATTCTGTGAGCAGAGAAACACCTATCTAAGACCATAAGGACCTTCAACACATAATTAAACCTATGAAGCCAAGCATCTAGTCTCCTGTGCTATTCTGCCAAGCAACACACAGAAATGGAAAGTATCTTTGCAGTTCCACTAGGCATGGGTCTTGCATGGTCACACGGGGTGAAAAAAAATGCTAGTCCTATGCTATGTTCTCTTAAACTCTGTTGGAACAGGAAGAAGTGGACAGGGAATGCAGTGGATTGTGTGTTGCACCATGCTGAGCTGGTGTATTCTCAACCAGGCAGAGCTCACAGCAGCTGCCACCTCCTCCAACCCGCTGATTTGCACCAGTGTTTGAAAAATGAATTAGAAATAATCAAGGCCTTCACACCTCCTTCCCCAGTTCTGCCTTCAGCTGGAGAAGCAGAATTTTTTTTTCTACATTAAGAATGCAGCAATTCCATCCACCCACAAGAACTCAAAAAAGAAATGCCCTCATCATTACCAAATGATCCCTGCTCTTTGCTCCTTGCTGTGAAATACAGGCAAAAGGGAGAGGTTTAGAAACACATGCAGAACATTCAAGCCATTCTGCGGTAGGGAATGAGCTTAGTTCTGATGCTGAAACCACCTGCCAGGAGCTACTTTTTGTCTTACCCATTCCCCCAATCACTGCTTTAGAGACATGACAAAGGACAGTATGGACAGAATGGAAGCCCAAGATTGCTCTACAGGTTAAAACATTTTACTTGGACACCAACTGACAGGCACTAGAGCACTAAGGACATGCTCCACAAACAGGTCATCATGGCTACTATTGCGGAGGCGAGGTGGGCTGAAGACAGAGAAGATTGACTGAATTTGTATGAGGATTTACTAAGTCAAGGTCCTCCCAGCCCCCATTCTGTCCTTGCAAACTGCACTCCTCTGTTCGCAGTAAGTGGAAATATAGAGACAACTGGCACTGAAATGATAAGCAACATCTGTGCCTTGGTGGATAGAGAAACATTAAATCAGTGAGTGTTCTAAATACTGCATATTTGTGCAACTTCACTTCCTGCTAAAATTACATTAATTCACCATCTGGAAGGAACATCATTTAGAACTATATGAGCATTTTAAGTACCCACTTTGGCTTAAATTTGTGGTTGTTGTAAATACCTCTGATTTAGCTTTGATTTGTCCTTTATTAAGCTTGCCAAAAATGTAAGAGTTAAATCTCTCTTAAAAAAAAGAGGTTTGCTGTTTTAACTTAAAAAGATAGGCAGATGGATCCAAAAACAAGCCAAAAACTGCTTTCTTTTTAAAATATGCATATTTATGACTTAGTTTTAATGCTGCCCCCATTTACTACATTTTACGTTTCACTTCTTTATGAAAGTGTATATAAAACACTAACACTCCATATACTGAAAAAGCAATTTCAGGGATTTTTTTCAGGTATCTCAGGGGTTTCCATGTTACTAGCCCATGTTTTACTACCTGCTGCTCAGAATCAACAACGTGGGAGAATCAGCAGTGCAACAGTAAGTTTGCGTTTCAGTTCCGTGGCTATATATTTACAGAAGGGGAAAAACAAACAAACAAACAAAAAATCAAAAAAAGGAAGAAAAGAGAAGAGAAGAGAAGAGAAGAGAAGAGAAGAGAAGAGAAGAGAAGAGAAGAGAAGAGAAGAGAAGAGAA
>JAUBNY010000862.1:1148010-1168341 GCA_032275445.1 Crypturellus soui | reverse complement strand
GGTGCTCTAGGTGGCCCTGCGTGTGCAGGGGGGTTGGACTAGATGACCTCTACAGGTCCCTTCCAACCTTAGGCATTTTGTGATTCTGTGTTATCTGAATGACTCTGGGTTCATCCTGACATAACTTTATGATTCTCAGTAGACATAAGCAGTGGACATTTTTGAAGGAGACCGAGCATTCAGCACACCAGTTCTTTAGCATAATTTATGCCTCACATTCTTGAGATCAGCTCTTTCCAATTATTTAAAATACAACAAATTAAGTTGCCATCATTTTATTTATCAATTGGACAACGTGTCCAATTTTATAAGGCAGTTTCTAAATAGTCCTCGGGGAGCACATGAGAACAATTAATTTAAAAAAGAAAGAAAAGGCATATAGAGGGTACAATTAGTTGATACACAGGTTAATAATAACATTTTGTGAAAAAGTCAATATGGCTTTCATAAAAAAAATAGTAAGTGGAGAGGATAAAAATGAAATGAAGTCAATATAGTAGGTTTAAATTTCAAAGATCTTTCAACAGGTTCTCTCAATAAAAGGAAACTAAATAATCATGAGATAAAGATGAAAGCAAAACAAAATGAAACACTCTTCAAAAGATAAGAAACAGGGGGCAGGAGAAAAGGTTAATTCTGCCAGTAGAGGGAAGTCACCTGTGTGGTTCCCACAGGCATGTGTTCAGGCATGTATGTGCTGTTCAACATATTTGTGAATGATCTGGAGAGAAGGATAAACTGGGGAATGACAATATTTGGTGATGATTCTAAACTACACAGGGTACAACAGATGAGGACAATCTGTGACAAACTGCATAAGGACACAGTGAGATTAAATAGCAGGCCTAAAAAAGGGCAAATTATATTCAGTATAGGTAAATGTACTGTGATGAGCATGTGGGATTTTTTCCCTATTTCCGTTTTCATGAAGAAGATCTGTGAGCACAGCTGCAGCTTCCTAAATGCAATTACTGGTAGTGGGTCAGTTCAAAAGAATTCAAGAGTGAGACTGGGTGCCATGTTCAGTGCTTAATAGCAGTTTATAAGGAAGCTAAATGCCAGAATATATTAGGAAAGCATGGAGAATAAAACAAAGAACTTCACTGCAATACTATATTCACAAAAATTCTTGTCTCTACCATTTTAAAACACTACAACTAAAAAAGGTTCAGAGGTAGACAAGAAAGATGATCAGATCCAAAACATTCATTTAGCAGTAACTACGTAAACCATGATTCTTCAGACTGGAAAAAAAAAGACAATTAAGAAATGTATGATAAATACTCATGCATTTCTGACTGATATGGAAAGGGAAAGCAGGAATCTTCCAGTGGAAGGAGTAGGGGGCATCAACTGAAATTAATAGGAAGTAGTTTCTGAATAAACAAAAAAAAAGGAAGTGGTTCTTCAAACATGAAGATAAACGGCATAATTTCTTACCACAGGATATTGCAGATGCTTAAAGTTTACATGAATTCAAGGGAAAACTGAATACATTAATGGAAGAGAAGTCCATTGAAGGCAACTAAACTCACTGAAACCACATCTGGCCCGGATCTGAGCCTCAAATAATCCAACGCTGGAAGAGTACATGGAGATAAGTCCTCCCTTGGATTCTTTTTCCTAGGCATCAATTCCTCGCTATCATTAAAAGTAGAGTAGTGAACTAGATGGATAGTGAGCTGTAATTTGACCAAGCATAAAGGCCAACATGGATGCTTTAATTACACCAGAGACTTCTTGTAAGATTAGCAATATCCTCTTATTTTTGCCCTAGAACAGGCCATGTACAGTCTCAAAGACAGATGCTTGCAGACAGGCCTTGCAGATGTCTGTCTGCAAGCATCTGTCTTTGGGACTGTACATGGCCTGTTGGTACGGATTTTCAGCACAGTGGCACTAACTTTGTACTCATCACCAAGAGAATAAAACCCTTAGTACAAAACGCAATTTCTTCCATTCTTGCTACACATAGGCTAACAGACCTATATATGCAGTGGTTATGATCACAGGATTCAGAACTTTCTGAATTTACTATATCTTCACTTCAGATTGAAGCATTTCTAGCAAAATCTACAGCTAATAGAAGGAATTCTGTATTAACACAAAGAAAAGTTAATTATTGCTTCTTCTCTTAAATTTTATTTTTAATATTCTTAATTATGGACTTTCCAGGCTTTCATTTTTCAAGCAGATTGCAAGCTCCCTGGTGCATAAACTGCATAGAACTGTTTCATTGCTGAAATTCACAGACAGTACCAGTATGGGATTACTGTAAAGTAGCACTTGGATCCTTCAAGTAGCACCTTAGAAAGGAAACAAGACTCCATCATTCATTCACTTAAGCTTATTGAAGAAAAGCATATTGAATACTAGAGGAAAAATAAGTAACTACACATAAGGAAACACTAGATGTTTATTGCCATGTATGTTGTGAATGGAAGGTAGACACAAGAGTGTTTTATTAGGTGTAATAGGATGAAATAGAAAAAAAATTGAACCTCCAGGAAATCCTCCTGACACTAAGATCTATTAGGAATTTTCTCCTAAAGGAAATAGAGGAAGCCCTATTTCCTGGGATAATTTAAATTGTACTTCACAAGATAGCAAATATATACAAAGAACATCCTGCGTTTAAGCAAAAAGAAAGTGAAGCAGATGACAATTTTTTCTACAATTAGGCTGGACAAGCCCCAGGCTATCTTTCTTCTTACATGCGCGTACAGGCAAAAGTACAATCATAATGGTCAAGAAGACAAAAGGGTGAAACTGTGGAAATAATATATAGTTATCATTATAGACTTTCTCATTCATTTTCTCTCTTCTCATTTTCTCATTTCTCCTTCATTTTTTTATTTATATAATTTTGCTGAGAAGTATCAAAGACTTACAGCAAAACAACAGTTTTATCAAAGATCACGGATCAGATGTGAATATCACAGCACACGCACTGCCACAGAGGTCAAGCCCAGTGATTCTCTACTGAGTGTGTAAGATGGGGTGAGGATTACACTTTGTAAAGAAAAGCAGGCAGTCAAGGCAAAGTGCAGCTGAAGAGTCTACCTCCAGAGCAGAGCCACCATCCTACTCTACCACTCACCACCTCTCTTTGAGTCACCTATCAATTTAGTACTGCAACTTATCACATCTAACAATATAGTTACTTGCTTCTCTGAGGTAGAAGAGTAACAGGGATTTTGTACTGGTACTTTGAGCAGGTTAAATGGGAAAAAGAGTGCAAGATTCCTAGTTCTGTCAAGCCAGTATTACCTGTGAGCTACAAATGAGTTGTACTGGCTTGGCTGCAATGTGTTGGCAGTATTACAGAAAAATAAAGCACTTAATAAATCAAATATGCAGGCTTTTCAATTAACACTTTTGAAAAAAAAATATGTCCCATTAAAGGCGCCAAATTATAATGAAACTTGGAGTGCTTCAGGCCCATGAACATGATGATGTGTTCCACAAAAGTGAAGCATCAGTATTCTAGTTCAGCTACTGAAGGAGCAGTGTCTGTGAAGGACACTGCAGGGAGCAAGGCAGCAGACAAGCAGACAGACAAATGGGTGACCAGGTAAAGAGTATTAGCTAGAGTGATAGAAAGGAGCAGGAGCAGAGATAATTAGAGATAATGATACCGAGATATCTCTGCTGGTACCAGTATTTATTACCAGGGCAATGCTAAGGTTTCATCCTGCATAGATTTTAAGATCTCAGACCTAAGTTGCAGTTCATTTCTGAAACTTGTAAAAGTTTAAAATATCATACATATCCACTCTTCTGAACTGAAGCACTCACAAATCTTGCCTTGTGAACTAAAATGCTACAGGTTACAATACTGAATATGACCATTGGAGAGGCAAGGGTCAGCTGAGAGAAAAATAAAACATTGATAATTTGGTATTGAAATCTCTGCAATTCATTTTTTAAAATTTGGTAGTGACAATGTGTACATTGTCCTAATGTGTACAAAATGTGTACTAAATAACTCATTCCCCGCAAAAGGCTGCAATAAAGCAGCTCAAAGCCAACTTGTTTTTCAGTACTTAGTTTATTTTTGGGGGAATTTTGTTTTTACTCAATTTAGAGTAAAGTGATAGGCATGAAAAGTAGCACCAAGTTGTGCATCATAGCTTGAAGTATATGTGTAAAAACCCTGGAATTTCTAATTTTCTTTTTAGAGTGGGAATCTTTATGTCATCAGTGTTCCCCTTGATTTTAAAGATTGCTATTTTTAGGGTTCTGTGCTTTCTGTTCCAACTTGGAAACTTGCGAGACATTCAATGTAGAACATATACAACCTCAGTACACTGCAATTTCTATATGGCTCAGATTCTTTCCAGTGCATTATATAGCAATTCTCAGCATGCAATCATTTGTCTCAGTCTATCCCATATTTCATTCCCTTTTTAACATTTTATATTTACAGTATTGCCCAGAGATACCAAAACCAGGCTCAGAGAACACTAATTCTTAGACCTATGTATCCCTATAATGCCTATAATCCTCCCAGAAAGACAGGATTTTATTTTATGCAATGTTTCTATGCTTTCCATTACTGATTTCAGTGTCTGTCTCTCTTTCATACTCAAAATTATCTCTGGTCAAAGCCTGGCACTGATAATTTTTTCAGCAATTAAGTGTTGTAAGTCAGGACACTGAAGACATTCTCTGTAAGAAAAAAAGCCCTAAAAATGAAACATGATTTACCTTGCAGGCAAAACTGTACTTAGTAGACAAAGAGACAGAACTTCAGTTGACTGTTGTAGCTCAGGTGAGTGCAACTATTACCACAGAAGCCAGAAGTTGCATGGCAATTTTTATACTAACTAATTTCAAGATTTTTTTTTTGGTACATAAGAGATCTTCAGATATTATTTTTATAGATCAATTTATTTCATATTTGCTTTTATTGCAAAATACACTGTTTCCTAGAATTTTAGCAAGCCTGAGCTAAAAACATCCCTAGCTGCATAAGCTGCCATCATCAAAGCAACCAAGGAGAACATTACCCCATGGGCAATCTGTGATCGCTTCTCTGAGGACCAGAGTATTAGCTGATAGCTCATCTGGATTAGAATAAAAGCATAGGATAAAATCCCTCCGACTTGATCACTCCAAACAAGTAGTTTCTGACTGCATAAGCACATTTTTAAAAATATGCCTAGTGCTTAAATTGGAAATGCATTTAAATTGAATCTTTTAAATTAACTTTTGAAGTTTGTCTCAAAAAAAAAAAAAAAAGAACATCTAGATGACTAAGCGGGGACTAAGGTTCCACACTAGAAAAATGTTACTGCCAGTGGTTGGGTGATTTTATATTTGTCTTCAAATAACAGAAACTAAGGAAAGAGAGTGGCAGCAACAGCTGTAACCATGTCCCTGTGTCCAAACACAAATTATTTGTAAAACTTAAAAAAAACAAGGCACAGCTGTGGAGTAATTATGAAAAGCATCAACAAGTCCTTCAGATCTGATGAATAATGATGCAACCAAAGAAATAAGATCTGTCCGTGGAGTAGGAAACACTCAAGTTTAACAAGTGCTTTTGCAGTGACTGAATCTTTTTGTAATAAATTTTAGTTACAATAGATGCTGACTTTGCCTTCTGGTATTACTTCCTTCCTGGCAACTAGTATACTTCGCTCTAAGAAAAGTGCCACAGTTTCAATTCTATCGAAATTCTACTAATCCATAACACATTTTCTTTTAAAATACCAGCCTTGGAAAGCTGACTGAAATTTCTGAAGAGGTATAAAGGAATATACTCTTTCCCAAAGCAGCCTAACAAATATATCACACTCTTAAATTCAAAAGCTGCCACCCACTCTCCATTTTCTTCAGATTAAATATTGCCAGAATCTCAGGATATTTCTTTCTTTATCTTTTTGACACACAGGTTCAGCAGAAATGCCTTTCTCTGTCTTTTCCAGACAGAAACTATGGTGCAGAAAAATACAAAAATACATATTCTCTGTTCAGGTGGCCTAATCCAAATAATCAAAATACTACTGAAAACGCAGTAACCAGGCAGTTACAAAGGCTAGGAGCTAGGGTTGAATGTAAACTGTCTTCACTGCTATTTTAATTCCTGTTAGGCAAGCCAAGTTAAGAACAGACTCTTTTCTTCTCCTCTTCCCACAGTACAGACTTGCCTTCGGTGACTTGTTACTTGTCTGAAGTCACACAGGAACATTAGGTCATCTGCCAAGCGGGGAGTGAAGCGTCCCGAGCTACCCAGGCCAGCCTTCTGTCAACTGGGACAGCCTTTCCCAGGATTGGTTTAATTCCTGGGTAATGCATATGTTTTTGAACTATTTCTGGCCACTGGAGAGCATCTGTGATTAGAACAAATTGCTTCAGTCTCAGTTTACGATACCCACTGGAGCAGGATAAGGAAAGGCTTCTTCTGGAATTTCCACTAGAAGTTGTTTATGCTAGTCCAGAGATGAAGATGCTCTTTAGGACAAAGGACTGGACTCCCACTCTGAGCACAAGGTAGATGCACCTGTACTCTTGAGAGTAAACCCTCCCCTGGCTGTCAAGCTATTTCAGTAGGAGTCAGACGAATACAGGAGACACATCACACCAACTGCTCTGTAGGTACACAGTAGTAGGTCAGCACAAATAACCTGCTTAAACTAGTTGTCAGTTATTGCAGCATATTTATGATCTCATCAGAAAAAATGTGTAAACTGTTGGTAATTAAAATCAACACATTTCAAAGTAAGTATTTATAAAAGTACATTTGTAGTTTACAGAAGCAATAATTGAATACAATAAATACCTACCCATCATCTCATCATGCATCTTATACTGTATAAATAAATGTCTACTAGTTACTGCGGAAATAAGGTGATAGTATACAGTGCTGAATCTCATAGTTACATTAGACTTTACTGTTAAGTCTTTTATTAAAATAAAAAAGAGTTCTAAACAAGTACGGATGACACTGATTAACATGAATAAGAATAGTTCTTGAGTTTAAGTGTTTTTGGAATCTTTTGACGTAAAAAATAAAAGTTTTATCTGTGAAAGAGTTAACAAAAGCTTCCAAGACTAAGCTCTGCTTAGTCTATCAAATCATTAAACGGGAAAAAAAAATTACCTTTTCACCTTCTTCACCTTTACTGCCTGCAAGGCCATGATCACCCTGGAACACAAAACAACAAAATAAACATTTCTAACATACACAGTTGTCAAATAATTGCATTCTTTAAAGTAGTTCTAATGCACTGAATTTCTATTTTGGCATTAAAGCATAAGAAATCACTTGAATACTGACTATTCAAATTATTTCTCATTATTCAAATGGTATGAAGCCTCTACAGGAAACTAGAATGGCTTTCCATCATTTTTTGCTGCTTAACAGAAACAGATGACTATTTTTTTTCTTTCAGACTAAGGGATCTTCTTGAATTTGAAAACTCTAAACTGATCATTGATGCTCAGTCCACTTAGTACAGTCCTACTATTCTGCAGGATTTTATACATTTATTCGAATTAATTCCTTCATTTTAATTTATAATTTGATTAACCAGCTGTAATGTTATCATAAATCCACTCAACTTAAAAAAATATATACCTACTGAAATAAAGATCTTTCCTTCACTTTGAAAATAATTCAATCTCATTAATCAAGTATTAAGAAAAACCTAGAAACTCTAGTCACAATTCAAACACAGTTGATTTCAGTCAATCAAAATCAGCATTAGGGGAACTTTTACCAAAAAAGACCTGTTATGATCTTCCTGCTTCAGTGTAGCTCGGAAAAAGACCTTAACATAACATTCTTATTACTCCAGTGCTCATATCAAATGGTCTGCAGCCTGGCAACGTTACAACAAAATATACATCTATTTTACTAAAGTATTTTTACATCATTAATGTATACCTCTGCATTCATTAGAGATAAGATTGTATTCTAGTATGACAAAAATAGATAACTACCTGAAAATAAGTAAATAAATAAAATACACAACCATTTTCTTTCTATGCCAAACCATCTAACAATACAGAGTTTGCTTATTTGTGCCCCTTACCAGTCCTCAGGCTCACTGCACCAGTATAATGCACAGAATTTTTACAGGTCTGAAGATGAGGAGAGTAGAAGATTTCCAAAGTAAAGTATATGATATTTTTTGATATTACTTTTAAAAAATTAGAATGCAGGCAGAGTCTAAACATTCTTTCTTTCACCCTTCCCAGAGTTTCATTTCTTTATATAGAAGTCTAAGGTTTAAATGAGGTTAACTAAAACAAGAGGCTACAACTTGCAAACTTTATAGCAGTATTTTGCCAATTGTTCAATTGGTACAGAATCATGGGAACACATCTGGGAATTAAGTCCAAAGCTTTAGAGATGTGCAGATTTTCATATGAGCAAATAATTCTGGACTTTCCAGCAAATGTCTGCAGTGTTTTCACATTCTGCATTCTGTTCGTCTTTTTGGCTGGGGTGAAAGATGCAGTCAATGGCTTAGTGGTCAATTTAGAGGCATGCTCAAGAATCAGTACACAGAATTTAATCTTGTAAAATACCATTTCATATGTTCTCACCTAAAAATGAGTGGTTACTTCCTGAAATAATTTCTGAGTGAGTGCAACTTCTATTTCTAATTCTTTTCCAATAGCTGGACATAAAACACAGCTCCTATTTTTGACAAATTCCTAGAAGCAAAGCATTTTCTATATTTTCCTATTTTTGAGATTGCAAATATTGTCTATACTTAATTCCCAATTCCTTATATAAATTTCCCCAACAAAGTTGACTTGAGTTCAGCTGAAACATAAATCTTCATTGTATAAAATCATTAGAAGGCTGTTCAAAAGTGGCACCCGTAGACCTCAAGTTCAACCCCTTGCTCAAAGAGGGAATACTGCCGACACCAGATCAGATCAGCCTTTACTTTATCTAGGTAAATCTGGCAAACTTCTGAGGATGGCTCTTAGTTGAAAGTGATAAACAAATAATTCCGTCATTTGACATAGGGCTTTCAAAGGAAAAGGTATAGTTTAGAGAACTGCGAGGTCTTCCAAATGAAACCTGAAGGTCTTACCTAAAATCGCTGACTTTTCTCACACCCAGAGCTACAAATTGTTTTCAGTCAACTGAATACACTTCCCCTGAGCATGTGCAATTCAGTAATATCTCAGAAAAGAAAAAATATTGTAATTGTTTTCTTATAAATTCCTTCTTAGCAAAACTTGTTAGGCAATTTGCAGTAAGAGGCAGGCTATGTAACGGACAGACATGAAGCATCCTCCATTTAAAGCACCATGAAATACGTTACTGCCAAGTACATTAATTTTGGTCACAATAAATCTAGAGTTACTGAACTAAGTTCTGCTGGAAGAATTCATCCATGATCATATGACTAAGTAGGAGCTTAGAAGACTTATTAAAGGAATCTGAAATCGAATGCTTTCTCCATTCCATTCATGGGTCCTAATTCCTTCACAGAAATTTCCCCTAGTAACTTGCACACTATCCGATTCAGCTTTATAGGCAAGCCTGAATTCATCAACAAAAGAAAGATTCTGAAGTTCACTTGGTTGTTTCCAAGCCAAGTGGAAGATAAATGCTTTCCAGGCAAAAAAAGAACAAAGACAAAGAAAAAATTCAAACATCTCAAGTCAGAAAAAAGTAAGTAAAAGAATGATCACTCATAAAAAATCGTACAGGTTATTAAATAAATACAAAGCACTCATGATACATAACAATAAAAAAACAGCTTAAAATAGCCTTTTAAAAAGGTATTTTTGTAACTCCATTCACAGCACAGTTTCCAACATCTTCCTTCCAGCTCCTCTGTGGTAAAAATAGACACTAGTGTGGCAGGGAAAAAGGCTAATTAATCATTGCAAGTAATCCTTATTCTTTCTATTTGTCTGAATCTACAATATGAACTCAGAAAAATTCTTTGTAGTCTAAGAGTAACCAGATAATATTTTATCATCGGTATTGTATTTGATCATTATAAAGTCAAAAATATTGCACTCCCTATTTTTTCCTTTATGGAGACAAGCTAGAGGCAGTCTGCCTTGCACTGTTTAGTCAGTGTTCTACAGATGACTTTTTTGCTTCAACACACTAATGCAAGAAGAGTCTCACACTCCAATATTGATTTTTATAAGCTCTAAAATGTGAATAATATTGTGATTGCTTTAATTCTTTCTGAAACATGTAGGGTGTGCATAATCAAAGTTCTCAAATGTATTTATCATTTAATGCTTCCGCAGATTTTCATTGCACTGCATTACTGCAATAGGCTGTAAGATTAGAATTCAGTTTATACACATAGTTTAAGATACAAAAAAATGCTTGATATCTTAGAAAAAGATATATATATATACATCTTATATATATATATATAACAAATATCTTGAAAAGATATATATATAGCTATTTTAACGTACAAACTTCTGAACTTCATTATGCACATCGGTTACTTATTCTACTCAACAACATGGTGCCAAAAATGAAGCAGGTATCATATTAATTAATCATTAAAAATGAATAGCATCAATCAATCACTCATAATGTGCTTTGCTGTTTAGAACATTTTATAAATTTATATGGTTATTATATGGTTATAAATTATATAGTTATTAATATGGTAATCAAGCATACTGGGACTGTGTCAGATTCTTTTCATGGCTGGGAAAGAGAAACAATTTCTGCAAAATATTTCAAATAGGTATTTAATGGATATGATTCTGTGAAAACACAATAATAATAATAAGCAGTCAGATGCTTCTCTGTCCTCAATAGGAAGAGAAAAGAGTTTTCCTTTTATTTTTAAATCTCCTGGAGGCACTGCCATCAGCTTGATTCACGGGACAGACTTTGTACTTCAGGGTTACTAGTAAGGAACTCATTTTAATAAAAGTAAAATCAGCATGGTCAAACACTACTTACTGTTTGGAAAATTTATGGATATGTGCCTTTTATTTACCCTGAGTACGTCAGACCCTTGGAACAATCTAATGGCCCCAGCTTTTAAAATGAGGACAGCTATTTATAGCATGGCAGAAATGGAGTGGAATGTTCAACAATGTACTACCATAGGGCTCTATCAGCACCCACCGCCTCGCCACACGTCTGGGGCAAGGCCAAAGCCACCAACAGGCTTAGAGCTTTTCTTTTCAGAAGAAAAAATCTCACTCCAGTTATTCTCCATTGTATGGCATCCGCCTTGGCCTTTTGGAATGCTTCCTTGTTTCTTTAAACAGGCTCCTGCTAATGGTTAGAAAAAAACAATAAAATATTAATTGCGTAATGACATATGCAGGTGCTGTTTTCTAAAATTTGACATGTGAATCCCCTAAATTTGTTTCTGAGGAAGCTTACACTAAATATTATGACATCTATCTTTTTGTTCTCATTTCAGTTAGTGCTGAGCTACCAGTACTAAGCATTTGCCCAAAGGCCCAAATCAGCGCCACCCTTAAAAGCAAATCATACACGTATAAGCATAAACGCATAAGCTCCTCCCTAAAAATGATCTAATAGAGAAAGGGCTTGTGAGAGGTAAATAATTTGCTTCCTTTCCTCTGTTGCACTTCCGCATCAGACTCAACACAGCAGGTAGCCCAGTTTAAGTCAAGGAAGGTAAGGGCCAGACAGATGCTCTTGTATCCTACTGATTTGGGCCTTTGGGCAAATTTATTTATTTTACATAGCTGCTCAAGAGAATGGCAATTGGGAATAGCTCTACTAGAATGACATACTCCTGAGTTCAGGAAGCATCATTTTTTCTCATTCTTAGTCCTTCCTGCTATCCCAATCTGGGACAGGTCTGACTTTCAGAGTTATTTGGGCATGTAGAAATTAATACAGTCCAAAGCAGATGATATTTGAAAATTTAGGCTTCAGTGCTTTGCAGGAGAACTAATGAATCATCAGCAAAGGCAGCTCACAGCTTGGGAAAACATGAACATGTCTCATTATATCAGACTAGCTTCTCTGTAATTGTCATTGCTTCCTTTTTTTGCTATGAGTATACCTCAACAAGCATAAAAATTGAAGAGATCACAAAAGTCATGTAGTTTGCTTCGACTTCTTCACAATTTATTTTTGCATGACATGAGAACCAAAGAAGTTCAGACGTATATATCACTTATTTTAATGTATTTTAACTTGACTGAAAGGCCTCTATCTTGCCTTTCTTTTTCTTTAGAAAATTGATAGTGAACTGACTGAAGCCTTTATGATAGCTGTCAGGAAAAGACTTAATATCACTAACAAAAGTGCTGGTAGAAACAAAGCTTCTGCTGTCAGTAGGTCTTTCTTCTGCCTTGTCTAATACAACAGTATACATTACCATTCCAAGCCCTTAAAGAAGTGACAACTGCCTTCTCCTACCACGGCTGATCAAAACCAAAATTTGCAATCCAGAGGACACACCTCCATTCACCATTCTTAAATGCTACCAGTTTCAGAAACAAAAGAACTGCAAGAAATTAAAAGGGACTAAACCAACAGAACAGATAATGAAGTTTAAACTTATTACCAGGATATAACCAGGACCTTCAGCATTTTGCGACCAGTTCTCTGTTATGCCACAAGGTTGTCTGTGGCCTATGGTATGTGTGTGACCATATGAATTGAACATAATCTTGGAAACAACGCAACTCACCTGACCTACAACACTCTACAAAGAGCATGAAGAAAATGCAAGTGAAAAACATGAAAATATTTCCAACAGCGCATTGAGAATAAGCAAATAGGCCTCTCTGCAAAAGCTTCTGAAAGATTCATAACCTCCTATGGATGAACAGTTTAGAAAATTAAGTCTAACCAGTTGGATATTTCTATCACTTGAAACAGCACAGTAGAACAGCATAGTAGAAAAAAAAATTGGAAATCATCACTCATGGTGAATGGAGAGATTTTTGTAACTGCACTTTTTCCGTTACAGTGGATCAGTCAAAAGAATTGCCCAACTCATATTGCATATATTGATTTATTGTTAACTCAGCCATAACATGGCCTTAAAACAAATCTAAGCCCTATTAAAATTTCAACAAAACTGTAAATTCATTGAATCGACCTTGCTGAAATAATATCTGAAATTCAGTAATGTTAAGTGTCGGTTAAAAAGTATCTTCCAATATCAATGATTTTGGAGAGTTTGCAAAAAAAAATGTTGAGGCTTTATTAAAATAAAATGTAAAAAAATAATGGTATAATAATTGGAACCTATGCTTAACATAGAAAGGTAGACAGCACTGGTGAACATCTTGGATTTTAGCAGCCAGCCTTTACTGTAGGATTACTTTTTTTTTCATATCCATTTCCGTAATCTGCAAATTCAGGAGGCAGATTTTTAGCTGATACAAATGTTATCTGATTCTAACAAAGATCTTGCTCAGAGACCACATTAACCACTATTATGTCCAACAATACAGATCTGAAATGCAAGAAAGTAGTACCAAAGCTAATAATCTTAAAGTGACTCAATAATAAATAGACAGCATAAACAGGGATTTCCAGTATAGGAACTAGCCCAGATTAGCATTTGCTCTGATACCAGATGCAGATGTTTATATAGTTGCAAACCTCTGCCAATGATTGACAAGCAAATCTATCCGAGACAGTTTCTGTGTCTTCACTGTCACCAGATGTTGTAAGGCTTTTCTAAGAAATGTATCTTGTCACTTCAGAAACTGTGCCTTTTGACATTTGATATTTTGAGGGAGATTATGAGCTAGTACTTGGGTTAATACACAGCCTGTATATTTAGAATTCTAATACATACTTTTCCCATCTTCAAATCCAAGCACCAAACAATAGGAATTGCTCACTAAGGATAAACAAGTATATTCCATTAATGCCAATTCTGAGCAGCTTTGTAGGAAAAAACATCATCATAGCCTGGTAGAGTTGTAACTTTTCCTTTCAACCCTTTTCCTTAACATTATTGAGGCTATTCCACATTCTACCTCCAGGACGCCTGGCAGAAGGAAGCAAATCCACTGCCCAAGGGAAACAAGTGCTTTCCATGAGGAGGTTTTGACTATTCTTTTGCTAAAAAACATTGTTTATTTAAGGAATCCACATTATTCTGACAGCTCTTTCTTTGGAGGCATTCTTTTCTCATTCTTGTGAAGCTCAGCAGAAGTACTGCTAGCGCTCTATATTCTGGTATTTCTTCTGGCTATTTCACATGAGCCATATAATTTTGTCATTGTATATTCTTCTTAACAGTTCCTGCAATTTCCATCATGGATTGGATACTGGGAAAGAAAAATGCTCAATATAATAAAAAAAAAAAAAAAAAAAAAAAGACAAACTCTGGTTAACTATTAATACTGTCACTATTGATACTGTGCGTCCTACTGACTAAAGCTCTGTGGGCCCATGTTAATCAAAGATGAGTTATAAGGCTGTCTTAGTACTCTCTTCCACTGCCGTTTTTGCCAAGAGTTGCTTGCTGTAAGGGCAGTGACTAACACATGCCACAAAGATCACCTTTTCTTCTACCCGTTGTTATTAAAATAAAAGTGTAATTAAATAAACAGATGCTTGTTGATACACTCTCTCGTCCACTATGCAGAGTGCCACTCTGGAGCTTACGGAATAATCAATAAGAAATAATATCATACACTATTTGTTCTAATTTCTTAAATAACTTTTTCTCTTCTCTCACCGTTACCAATACTTTATTTCTTTTACTCTGGGCCTGTGTAGCGCTCTATGCAATACAGACGGGACACGTGCCTATGGTCTGTCACTCACCTTCACTTGCCTACTGCTCGACAGAATTTTCATTCTAACAAATGGATTGCTAAATTAAAAGCATTTCTTGTGATATCCTTGTTAATAGCTGTAAAGAATATGTTCTGCGTCTTCCATTTGTGAAGGCAACGGGTTACAATCATCAAATTGCCAAATAAAGTTAACTATGGAATAATTTCTGACACGGTATGTTTTAGAGCAAGCTTCTGCTTCCAAAGCAAAACAGAATTACTTTCCTTTGTAAGGAGAAAAAATAGAGCCACCATTCACAGTAAAAAAGAGTGAGCGGTGAAAGGAGGGTTAATTCTGGAGTAAAAGCATCTTCTGACTAGCTCCTTGGTATCTGTGAAGGAAATCTGTTTTCTTCATGTTAAACACTAATCAAACACCTGTCAAGCAGCTGGGCTGAGTGTGTCAGGGCTGAGCCATCTGCAGAAACACACCCCGTGCCAGTTGCTTTACTTAGTGCAGCCTGGGAACAAGAATCCATTAGACAGAAAGTCAACAGTGGAATTAGCAGCCCTTTTTCTTTTCGTGCCCTTCCACTTACTTGTTGACTTCTTGTGTTTCTATTTTTGGGAGCCTCATGCCAGAGCTCCAGTGCTGACTGCTGATTAGGCAAGATTTGGCCCAGCTTCAGCCTGTCACGTTGCTCTAATCAATTCCGATTTAAAACATGAATCTTTGGTGTTGATAAATACTGGCTAGTGGTGAGAATTTTGAAAATATGTAAAAGAAATGTAAATGAAAGAGTTTTTATGCCCAGTAATTCACCATCTATAAATGAACAAAAGCAACTAACTTAGAATAGAACTTAAAGTTTAACTTTTAAGTTTCTTGGGGGAAAAAGTAAATTTATTGGCATTAAAAATCATAGATGAACTGAATTTATTCACATTGAAGTTAGGACTAATTTACAACCCAATCATCAACTAAAAAAAAGAAAAAGAGACAAAAAATGTCTCTTAGAAGTTAATATTTTACAACTTACAAAGAAAATGATATTATCTAAAACATACGTTCAATACAGATTACGAATGATCTTCCTACTTATGAGGCCAAAAACATTTTTAAAATTTCAAGTATAGCTTGTAATTGAAGGAGTTAATCACAGAGAAAATACTGCTATATATAAATGAATTACAGTAAACATAAATAATCCATTTTTGAAATTATCCTATGAATAGATCAATAATTCATCAAGTTTGAAGTATTTTGTGTGGTTCAGCATCTAATTCCTCAAAGGAAAATAAACAAAACTAGGCAAAATATCTCAGACAACTGGTACAATGCACAGTGAGAAAGTTCCTTCCTTCCTGATAAATCTACCCCTTGCAACATACTGTGCCAACATTTATAAATTTTGCAGTATTTGGTATTTTTCCTAATTTTAAAATTCTCCGTTATGTAGCAACTGAAGGGCAAAAGAAAACAAAATCAACGTGTGTCCCAGAATGCTCACCAAAAGGAACCCAATCAATATACGACTACTACTAAAATCCTCTAATCCCCATCCTCCCCCGAGTGTGCAAGGTCCTGACTCAGGCTTTTCAAGCAAAGCTAGTGATACCAGGGCCAGGCAGTATTCATTATTAAAGAACAAAGAGCCGTATTTAACAGCTGCATTATTTTTCACTTCCGTGTTACATAACAAACGAACAAAAGCCTTTTTTACATGGCATCAGGCCACCGTCAGTTATGCTCCCAGCAGTCCAGACCCCTCTCAAGTGGCCAGTGACCTCTGGTTTCTTTGGGCACACCTCGCCAAACAGCAGCAGTCACTGCACGCAGAGACCACAGCTCCAGCCACTGTTCTCACAGCTCTGGTTCTTGTAACTTCAATTTTAATTTAATTTTAATTTAATCAATTTTAATTTAATCAATTTTAATTTAATTTTAATTTAATCAAAACAATTTTAATTTAAATTCAAATTTGGATATTTCAAATATCGGAGTCTCCCTACAACATTTCACTGCAGTGACACTGACCTGAAGAAGACAGTTTGATGTCGAGCAATATAAGCAGAGGTGTCTGCCTTGCAAAATGCACTTTTACCCTTCTGAGACTTGGTAATCTGATTTTGCGGGGAACTACAAGAGGACAGAACACAAAGCTAAAAGTTTCCTCTAACGGGTTAGCTGACAGACTAAAGCAAAAGACAGAAAAGTAATGATTCTTTAATGAGAAAGGAAATCTCTTCTCACCAGCAGCTCACAACTTAAAGCAGTCACTAGCACCCTTTTCTCCAGAATGGGAATAACACTTGAGAGGTATCACTGCGTGAAGTGTGATTTGATTCTGTGTAGCTTTTTATCAAGAACCAGACAGTACTGCTGTAGTTTAACTTTAGGAGTTGAAAAAACAGGGAGCTCAACAGTTCCTGGAGTTGTGAACTGCAAATATCACCTAATATGGCAAAAATAAGTCAGCACAGCAGACAGCTCTCTGGAATCAAATTTATGATCAAAGGCTATTCAAAACACATCCAGTAATGTTAAAGAGAGAGCAAGCAAGCAAGCAAGGACTATATATGCTGAAGCAATGAAACAAGTTTTGGAAAATATAATGGTCTTAAAATGTGTTTTCCAGTAGGATTTCTAAAGAGCATATTTCTGCATCAAATAGCCACAGAGAGCTGATCTTTTCACATGACTCCATGTCTTAAAATGAGATGTGTAATAATAAGTATAGATGCTACTGAAAATGCAACAAAAAACACACAATCAAAAAAAAAACCACACAAAACAACAACAAAATCCTAACACTCGTAACAAACTTGTTGCTGTAGTGGGTAACATCCACCACCCAATTTCCAATGGCCAGTTATTCTCAAACAGAAGCAGTACAAACAGTCACCAATGTCTGTCCTTTTGAAGTTCATCTGGTTCCTTGCTAACCCATCAAATCTCATTTTAAAAGAATCTGCACCTTACTTCCTATTGAAATGCTGTTTCGGCTTCATGCTGAACATTAGGGCTTATGATTATGTTCCTTCATGTCATTACTTCATCCTGTATTAGCTATTATACTCTTTTTTCTCTGCTGGAGATCCCACGGTAAAGCGAGAGAGGGATTTTTTTTGAAAGCTGCATAATTTATCTTCACACTTGATCTAAAAACACTGAAGTATAACTGATTAGCAACGACAAGAGCTCAGAAATTAATCTGGATGGCACTGAATCAATAACAAACTGAGAGATGGCTTTAAGCAGTACCTATCCAGCCCTCCATACACATTTTTGAATCTTTCTCAGAGATGCTGATGAATTACTTCAGAAATATCCTGACCTCTGTCAAGGATCTGTACAGCAAATAAAATGTGGGAGACGCCGAGTCCAAGGATCTTTCAAGACCGCTGCAAGGAAAAGAACACATTACTGGAAGCTCAATGCTGATGTCCTTTCAGATTTGTATATTTGTATGAGTGACTGACACTCCAGGAGCATATGCTGTAGTTGTATAATAGGCTACATATCCATGGTTCTTTGGCAAAGTCAAAATACAACTTGGAAAATTGTAGATAAGGTTTCCAACAGTCTAGCTGGAGGAAAAAAGAAAGCAGGTCACAAGAGTCTTTAAGATGACATGGTTTGATTTGGATCTGCATTTAACAGAATAGTTTCTGGCTGTAGATTTCATGAAGTAGCTGGCCTTGGAGATGTGATCCTGAAATAACTCAATATGGAGAATATTATAAAAGGTCTATCTGAAAATAATTTAAGCTTGTATACTATACTACCCTTTTATTATTATTTTTTAAATTTTAAAATCTTATAATACAGCAGTTTCTCAGGTACCACTAACAGAAAGGAAGAGGGAGCTCCCTAGGCTACTGCAATGCAAAGCAGGCTATTCAGGGAGCACTAACATGACGCTCCAACATACCGTACATATCTCAAACAACAACCATATCATATTTTGGGAACTCTTTTACTAATCATTTCCTTAGCTGTATCAAATGAGAACCCTACAACAAAAGCCTTGTCTCCCAGCCTAAGAAATGCATGACTATCTGTATACTTTGTTGGATTACAAGCAGAAATACACACAGTGAGTGCAAGTAGAATGATCTTTTTACGGATACCTGTTGTACCATCTCATGCAAACAGAATCTCATTTTAATGACAGTAAAACAACAGTCTGTTTACAACAGTAATGACAGACCATGCTGTCACAAGTATTTTCCAAAACGTAGTTTACGAAGTGTATCTGCATTATGAGTATTATTAGGAATTCTATACCAGTAACCAAATAAAAGCTTGAATAAAGGTAAATGCATGTTCTAATTTTGAGAATCATCTGAATGTTCTGAGTTACAGTTTTTGCTCTTTTGACTGTATTTTTTTCAGAATTTAGTGATTAATTAAGAAGACAAATATTTTCTCCAAAGAAAAAGATAAATTTGGAATGGCTAATAAAGCCAATTAGTTACCTTCATCAACTTGAACGCTTTGAGACATGAGCATTTTCACATGTTTATGGATTTTTTGGCTTGCAGAACCCAAATCACAGGTAAGGTCCCCACCAGGCTTAGTGCCTTGCACTGAAGTAAATGTTAAAGTGGACACCTCTTTCAGAGCTAGGAATGCTTCCTGCTAAACTTCTCATGCAAAGACTGTCTACACCTTAAAAGATAATATGTCCAGACAGATGCAAGGTTCATCCTTGCCTGTTTAGGGGCAGTTTACTAAATCTTGTACACAATATTTTATCTTAGAAAAATGATCTGATTTACCGTAACTTTCAGGCTCTTCCCGCCTCATGACTTGACAAATACACTGAAGAAGTCGCCCAGAAAGCTAAACCACAAATCAGTCCTGTTTGTAAGAAGGGGATTATGACAAGGTAAGTCAGGAAGTCTACAAACAAAGTCAATTTCCTCCCAAGGGAGAGCTGTTATCCTCTTGTTTTTCTGGAACTGTAAACTAACACCACAAAACTCTCTCCTCTGATACTTAACAGAACTCCTTCTGTTTTCATACGTAGGATCTCCTCTTTTAAATATATCTCATAAAAGCTGTCCTGAAAAAGGGCAGGGAAGAAGGATCTAGGTAGTTAGATATCAAACAGTCATATTATTATGGTGTCCATGATCCAGTGTTTTGTGAAAATATGTGACTTTGGAGCTGAAAGTAGGGCTCCAAAGGGACTATATTTGATCCTTGAACCTGTAGATCAGCTATCAGTACTATCAGTCTGACTGCTTTTGTCCTGAAGGCAGGTGAGATGACTGGCACCTTGTAGGGGGCTTTTAGTCAGAGAAAATCTTATTTTTAATTTGTCAGCTAACAAGAGCTGTAAAAGCAGCAGCTGCAGGACTACGGAACCACTGCTTGATGAACGGCATTCAGTAATGTCATCTGCACTTCGGGGTGCCAGGTGTATTCAAAGCATCACCCTATGGTCTTTCAAAACTTAAACTTTTGTTTCCATCCTAGCCCACAGCAGGTGAAATGTCTCAAATGGCAGAACACCTCTAACAGCTTACACTACATTTAGACCTGCGACCATTATTCATCAGCGACCTGGATGAAGGCACAGAGTGCTCCCTCAGCAAGTTTGCAGATGATACGAAGCTGGGAGGAGT
>JAUBNY010000862.1:1121800-1132732 GCA_032275445.1 Crypturellus soui | reverse complement strand
GCTCCATATACTGAAATAATGAAAACAGCCTCAGCACTCTGTTTTTCCTGCTCTCCATTGCCATGCAAACTCTCATTTATTTGCTTTTCAGCTACAATACTGTACTAGTTAAAAGTATTATTAAAATAGTCACTATTTGAAGCCATCCTCTGGTCACTGGCACTGCTTTATTTTCTCTGATCTGAGACTTCCTCAGTTACTGGTTAGATATTAACCAATGTCAAGAAATGCGTTTAAAAAGCAATACTAGCAGCTAGTGCTAAGTTTAGAGACATTTTTAATGAAGTTCCATTATGCCATTTATTTAAGCAACAAGCAACCATGTGCCTAGCAGTCCACCGTGGCTCCTGGCAAACAGGATTCATTAGAGGAAATTAATCTAAAGTTCCCTTTGCAACTTCTTTACGTCTCTTTAATAAGAAACAACAAAATCTCTTTTACCTTCACATCTGTATTTTAACAGATAACTTACTAGGTCTGCAGATATTTCACAACACGTATCTTCTGCTGCAATTTTTGGATTACAATAAACTGTTAAGTGTTGAAGTTCAATCTATTAAGAAACACAAAACAAGAGATTTATATGAGCTGTGAAAAATAATCTGTTTTGGCATGTATTTTCCAAACTTGGCAGCAAAAACGGACAAAATCCAGGACTTAACAATTACACGGTTCCTCACTTCAGGAACAAATGCCGCAGTATGTTTCTTTGATGTAAACCCCATTTTTGGTGCTTTAGACATTAGGTAAAATCTTTTAGAATCACAGAATCACAGAATGGTTGAGACTGGAAGGGACCTCCAGAGATCACTGAGTCCAACCCCCTGTTCCAGCAGGGACACCCAGAGCACGTGGCATGGGGTGGCATCCAGGCGGGTTTGGAAGATCTGCAGAGAAGAGACCCCACAGCCTCTCTTTCAGACGTGGATTAAATTTATTCTTTATTATTTTATTAATTTTGTGTAAGATTTTATTAAATCTTCGTGTAAAGATTTACTACCTCTCACTCTGGCAGACCTTTGCCTGGACCTCTACAATCCTTTGCCACTACATCACCTGCACAGCAAAAATCACAGATTTTGTACATAAGACTTTTATTTTAGGTGGTTTAGTGGAGAGAAACAACACCTAATTTTAAGCAGCTAATTTGCCCTTACAAAAGCCAGTTGAGGTACCACACTGATTTCAGTAACTCACACTTACGTCTAGAGGCCTCATTTCAAAAAACAGCTTTGCTAAAATATGCTTCTTTTGCATCTGTTTTATATTCTCTCCACTTATTTTCTCCCTGCCCTGGGTATTGTGGAGAATGAGTGGTGGTAAAGGATCTGCTCTGCTGCCTTTGCCAATTTTATGCCAATATTTTCCTGCAAGTGGGAATTCTTGACCAGCACCATCCACTCAGTTATCCAGTCAGAGCCATAAAATCAACACAAAGCAAAAAGAATCTGCTCCTTATCCTGCATGTAGCATGGTAATAAGAGAATGATACACATATTTCAAACAAATACAAACTCAATTCTACAAAATAAAAGGAAGTATGATACTTGGCTCCATGAAGTCAATCACAAGGTTAATAATTTGGATGAGTCGAGGCCAAAGTGCATAAGCACCTTACAGGACTGAACCCTCTTACAACGCTGCCTTGCGATTACAGCAGGCTATATTAATCTGAAACTGTGCAGTGAACAGAATGCAGCTGAAACTTTCACATGGTCACAATAAACCTTGAGCTAGAGGCTTTAAAACTGGTAACCTGATATCAGTATATTTAAAACAAACTGACATTTCCTGCAACTTTAAAATTCATTGCTCTGAGCTCTCTATACAAGGAAACATAAGAGAATGCTTCTGGAACAGAATATAGCCCAGAATATCAAAAGCACCATTTTTACTGTAGCTGAGACAAGTCTATTTTTTTTTTTCAGGAATGCTGCATTACAACTTATTCTACCTTGCATTTCATTCTAGAAAAACTGCACATCTTGCTCACTGCTTTTAGATGGGGAGCAGTGGAGGAAAGGGCCTATCTTAAAACAGTCAGCTGCAAACACAGACCTGTTACTTGTATGAGAAGTGCAGGGAGTTCATTCCCAGCCACCCCTCAGAGCCTCTCAGCTGCAGCAGGGAGCCACAAACAGACAACAGGTCCCTGTTTCAGTGTGGCTGAATCATCCTAGCTTGCAATGCCACCTTTATAAATAGGTGATCCTTAATTCTTTTTTTTGTGTGTATCTCTCCTTTAGCAGAGAGAAACAAATTTATCATTGCATTTATCATTCATGCATTTGAATCTCAAAAAAAATGAAAGAAAAGATTACCACAAGAAGTTATATTTAAATGTATTAACAATCTACAGTAACTACGTACCTGTTACTCCAAACTGAACAAATTAGAATGCAGATTCCTGAAACCAGGACCTGAGTTTTTGCAGTCCTTACTGTGGTAAGGATGGGCTTAAGTTAACAGATACTACAGATACTACTACAATGAATATCACTTAGAGGAGAAAAAAAGAAACTAAAGAGAGCACATTGAGAACATGCATTCAAAATTAATAACTAGTAATGAACTTCTTTATCTCCATAATTCATCACAATAATGTTAGTAAAAGGTGATATCCAAGTTACACACTTTTGTTTTCATGCTACTCACATCTACTGGTTTATCATCTGCGGCCCGAGAAGCAATCAGAGTCCTTCCCTGAAAGTCAATGGTGAATTTTTCATCAGTCTGCTTTCTCTCTATTAAATTACAATCCAAATAGAGGGAAATGATCCCAGGCTGCACGCTAATACCAAGTTTATGCCACTGCCGATCAAACAATGGATAGATTTCTCGATGCTTAAAAGTGTAGTGCAGTATATTTCCCTGAGCAGATTTGGTCATATACTCCACAACTCTTTTTGCACCATCTATAAGGACAGAGATCTGGAAGTAAAATAAAATAAAGAATTGGTTATTTACAAGACAGAATATATAATTTAAACACATGTATAAACCAGATATAATAACAAAAAAAACCATTTTACTGCACAGATTGGACAAGAATTGCAAAGCATTCTTTTAGGTAACTTCTTAAATACACATCAGCTATAAACCATCATCTGCCTTCTCTTCTAGCATGTAGTTTTATTCAATACACTTCGCTTAATTTCTATAATCCTTGTAACACCTATTTCAGAGCAGTCTATCTATTCTGTGTAAACTGCAGCTAGATCCACTGAGAAAACTCTCTATATTTGTCCTATTACTATAAAAAAAAAAAAACCTAAATGGAAAAAAAATCAAAGAAGCCTCTAACCTCAGGTGTGTCATACTGATTTAAAACTTGCCATATATACCACCGCTCTTTCTTGGTGCTTCGTCGTACACGGAACGTTGCTATTAGAGAGTATTCGTCGGGAAGCCCCTTTGGAAATACTTGCCTACAGAAGGGAGGATAAGAGAGTTTTCTTTATTCTTATGCAGACATAAACAATGTTTAAAAGATGTGGACAGAAGTAAGTTGAACATAGGGAAGCAAATATTCATTTTCATATAAATTCACTAGCATCAGGGCTCAAAAGTGCTTCTTCTCACTTCTTCCAGCTAAAAACACAATTCTATCTGAAAAGCACAATCTATCCATAAGAATAAATAGCTAAGGATAAAAACTTCCCTAGAAATTTTTGCGATTTTAATTTTTAATATTTTATTACTGTCAATGGGAATCTTGAAGAACTACTGCAAAACAAATGTCATAGGTAAGTATACCTGAAATATTGCTTTCCCCAATTTATTGTTTTATCACAGAAACACACTCTCTTGCAATCCCACATTGCAAGAGAACGCGTGAACAGAAACAGCTCAGAGAGGCTTCCTGGCCGACAGGAAATGATGAGGATGTGGGGCTGGTAGAAGGGGATAGAAAAGGCAGCACATCAGAGCCAGGCTCCAAAAGAGCAATCCCCCAGCACACAGGGTCGAGAGCACTGTCAGCTAACCAGTTGTGTCAGATTATCCTGAGCTCCA
This sequence comes from Crypturellus soui, assembly GCA_032275445.1. NCBI lineage: Eukaryota > Metazoa > Chordata > Aves > Tinamiformes > Tinamidae > Crypturellus > Crypturellus soui. The sequence goes on along the minus strand of JAUBNY010000862.1, from coordinate 1,128,718 downwards.
TGGAGAGTCACTTCTCTGAATATGAATGAATATGAATGAATATGTTATTATTATTATTTGTATAGAGAAGTTGGTTGATGACATTTTATGGCCATTATAACCTGTGAAAGGCTGTAGAGTGCAGGAGAGGTTCCTGAGGACTGAAAGGACAAGTATGGTATCTTTAAAAGGGTGAGCAGGAATATTTACAGAACTAGAGGCGTCACCACCATCCCTGGGAACAGCAACTGGCAAATCCTGCTGGAAGCCATTTGCAGGCATAATGTGAGCAAGAAGGTGATTGGGAAGAGCCAGCACTAATTAACCAACTGATTATATTCTGTGAGGAAATGACTAGCTCTGTGGACAAATGGAAAGCAGTAGCTGCCATTCAACTTGATGTAAGCAAGGCCTTCAACCCTGTCCCCCAAAGTACCTTTGCAGTCAAGATGGGGAAGCAAGGGCTGGACTACAGGATATCTAGGAAAACTGGATGGAGGGCTAAGCTCAAGAGCAGTGCTCAAGCATTCAAAGCCCAGCAAGCGGGTGGGTAGGCAGGGTGCTCCTCAGAAGTTAAAAGTGGGGTCAGTACTATCACTGATGACACGGCCAAGGGAAAAAGTAGTTCCACAAGCCTGCTCAGAAAGCAGCTCCAGAGGAAGGGTGCGGGGGGGTTCTACTGGACAACAAGCCCATCTTCAGCCAGCAAGGAGCTCTTGAAGTGAAAAAGGAGAACTGCATCCTAAGCAAGAGGGCAGCAGTGTAAACCAATGTCTTGTCTTCAGTAAATAAATCCTGTACACTTTTCTCATTTCATCCAAGATACTTCCCTCTAACAACTTGAAAGTAAGAACCTAGGACAGATTCCACCCTTTCTCATAGTGCTTCCCTGCATCTCAACTCTTGTCCTATTTCCAAGTGGTTTAGCAAAACAGTTAAGAAACAAACTTTTATATGATATGCACTAAAAAGGTTCTGAAAGAAACATTCAGAATTTTAAAAGGCAAATAATATTATTTGTTTAGATAGCACTTTTAAGTGTCAGGGAGGATTAAAGTAATGAGAGACAACAGAATAAAAACGTGTTCCATTTATTATTAGAATATATAAGATGTCCAGAAACTTCTTCAAGTTGTTTTGCAGATGTATCATATCAGTCACACTTCCCCTCCTTTCATTTCATAAAGGTTTTGGATTGTTTCTCATCTACAGTTCTCTACCCTTCTCCCATTAATGTAAATTCCCTCTTGTCTCCAGCTATAGAAGTTAAGGAAATTTAATTTGCCTTGGACGGCTACTCAGATGCTTCCAGACGTACTACATGGGTTACTGTCATAAACCTGAAGTGACATGTCTGCTTGTGCGAGGTTCTGTAACCTATACAGCTAGTCCTACCTCCAGATAGTTTACAGTTCTGCACTTGTGTATTGCTGGTGTTAGATGTTATTTTCTGTATACATGATAAACATATTCTTTAGTCCCTCATTAATTAAAATATCAAATAGGAAGTTATCTGGATCCAAGTCCAGCAAAGCCCATTTACTTCTGCATTGCCTTTTGACACAGAAACATCTAGAACTGTAATAGAGCATATGGGTCCACTAAGGACATGGGAGAGCAGCCAGTCCAGTTCTGTGATAAAAGAGGAATCAGGTATTGGATGCAGGCCAAAGAAGTGATTTCCACATACAGGATTTGGTAGGAGTTATTCCAGAGAGAAACTTTTTGCAGGATTACAGCAGGCCTTTTTACAAGGGGGTCTTTCCTGCAATGCAAAATTAACTGAAGTGCACTGACTTCCAAGAGGGTATCAGAGCTTTGGTCTTGTCAGCTGGTGCCTTTCTCCTCTCTCTCTTTTTTTTTTTTTTTTTTTTTTTATAAAAACTTTGTAGCACATCAGCATGTAACTATAACCTCACCTTTAGTTAGATAGAAACAAACCGTTTACATATGGTAGAAAAAAAACATTTTTTTTTCCCCTCCTACTTGGGGCTCTAAAGTTTCTTCTACTCTGCTCCATGGAATGTCTTTTGGAATGCAATTAGTTGGAAGTGGGCAACTCTGACACTTTACTGCAAACATTACTTCCTGCATGAAGATTTCAGTGTTATCACTTTGCAGGCTACTGGTCTTTGCTGCAATGTCCGCATCTGTGCTTTTCATTTATCTCATTTCACTCTTTGAAAATGAATAATTTGGGATGTAGAAGCTTCAAAACAATAAAAATTGATTGTGCAATCCTAATTTCAGTATAGAAATAGTGTCAGCTTAATGATTACCAGAGACTCTAGAACTGAGTTACAGACTGCTTTTAATAGCATTTTTTTCCCGAAATTCAAACCTTTTAAAAAGTTCATAAAAGCGGGTGCTCTTCTAATACACTCTGTGATCCAGGTAGCAAGTCAGACATTTTTTAGAAATACGGACATGTAATTATCTTAGACAACAAAATAATTTTCAAGATGAACAAATTTATTTATTTAGTTAGTAAGTTTCAAAAAACACATTTGTTTGGAAACACATTTTTGCTCAAGTCTGATGAAGTTAAATCAATCTAAAACTCAAGACATGCAAATCACTGATCGTGAAAGTCACCCAAAGTCAAGTCAGAGTCAGGTCAAACCCTGCATCTCAAAGTAAGGGCAATGTCAAGTTAGATCAGGCTAATATGAGCCCCATCCAAGGGAGTTTTCAAAGTCTCCAAGGATAGAGATTATTTCACAAATCTCTGCAAAACTTGCTCCAGTGTGTGACAATCCACACAGTGATTTTTCCCCTCTCATTGCCACTGGTGCTCATTGTGTCTTATCTAGATTAAACAAGCCCAGCTCATTCACCTTCTCCTCATGGATCATGGCTCAGGTGCCCTAGTCATCTTGTTGGGCCTCCATTGGGCTCACCTCAGCGAGTTGCTCTCTCCCCTCTCCTGGAAAGCCTCAGCCTGGACACAAAACTCCAAGTGTGGTCGCACAGGTGTCAAATGGAGGGAAACAGTCACTTCCCTTGACCTATAACGCACACTTTTGCTCAGGCAACCCCAAGGCAGTTCACCTGTTTCACTTGGCAAGAGCACCTTGCTGACCAAAGATTAGGTTATGACTAGCAAGACTTTCTATACAGCTGCCTTCTGAGCAAGATAGTGCCCAGTCTGTACTGTCTCATTCCTTCTTAATTGCTGAACTTTGCATTTGCTTTTGCTGAATTTCATGAGGTCTTTGATAGCTCATTTCTCCAGTCTGTCAAGGTCCTTCTGAATGCCAGCCCTACCTTCCAACATACTCACCATTCCCAAGTTAGAACCTAAAAATATATATTTCAAATTATATTTTGAAAACACTGGATAGACTCCAAAGAATTTCACCTTGCTTAATGAAATTACCACAACAGAGGTTAAAGTGACGTAAAGAAATGAAAAATAACAGCCAAATAAAACAATGTGATACATTAGGCTTTATAAGAAAACAGAAAAAAGCAATTTCTCCACTATTCTTTGAAAGACTGTATAAAACTATATTTTTCAATAATCCTAACAGCAAACCAGCAGCAAAGTGCACAACCACTCTACACCAAAGACTTAACGGAAGCAAAGCAGCATTCTGGGAAGCATTCTCAGTGCATAACCAAATGAACATTCCCTGGTGAGTAATTAAAGAAGTCATTAACAGATGCCTTAAAGGATGTGCTTTACTTTCAATGCCTCCAGCCAGATGGTGACTGCCCTAGAGGAAATATACTCAGAAAAATACGTACTAGATACTGTGATACATGTTTTCCTCTATGCCCTTGCTCATTCTGAATGTTTTCAAGTGAATGTAATAGAATAAAAAGCCTTAAAGTACCTAGCCTTAAAGTGACATAGGTAATGAGTCAGATATTACAGCAAAATCTAGGTTGCATAGAGTGGAAGTTACCATTCTGTAAAGTTTGGTCATAAAAATCTACAGAAATGTACCTACTATGTATATGTTTTAAATAATAAATATAAAAAGATATATGCTGAAAAAAATCTGTAATAGACAACTTAAAACCTCATGATATATTGGAACATGATAAAAATTATAGCATATCTCAAAATATTGAATTTGGAATTCATAAATTCTTGGAATGTTTACTATACTGTTTCAGCTTGTTTTATCTTCCAACACGTAAAAGGGATCTCTACCAAAAAAATAACAAGGCATTACACATAGAGTGACAAGAGTAAAGAAGCTGCACTAACCAGAAGCTGCATTAACCAAAAAAAAAAAAAAAAAAAGCAAGTTGTACCCCATGTCAGCAAGTACTTCCTCATAGACTACTCACCCTCTCATGTCGTACAGGAAAAGAGCAAGGAAAATGAGAGAATTAACCTAGGAGAGGGTGATAGGGATGAAGGAAAGCTTTGCCAAACTCATTTTCAAGTCTATAGATGTAAAGCAGAAACACAGAGAGGACAGTCCTCTAGAGCAGTAAATCAGAGTGCCTAAGCCAGAAGGAGTAAGAGACACAGCAGGTCTTAACAAATCCCCAGCACTGCAGAGACATGTGACGGGCATTAGTAAATTCTGTGCAAAATCAGCTATAAAACAGGGATATGAAATAATTTGCAAGTTAAAACAGAAGTGTGAATTAAGTCATCCTTGGCTTCTGATCTCTATACTGGGAAATGCTTTTGTACTTTTGGACAAAAGCATCTGAAGAAAATTAATAATCATTAATTACACAGGAGCATAAACATGAATCTGATATTTTCCTCCCCCAGGAAACATCCTTGTCAGCAGGACAGACAGTGAAGTTGCATCATTACTGTTTGGCTTCCTCTGCTTGGGACAATCCAGATCAGATATCCTCCTTCCTGGCTCTCTGCTCTAACCTTTAGGCTATTTAAAAAGTTGTCTTCTCTTCCTCCTCTCCACCTTTTCTACACTGAAAGTGATCATGACTGCCATGTTTGGTTTTGAATTCAATGCTGTCCAAATTTATCATGTGTGACTTAAGCATGGTCAATGAATTAGGTAACTCTGGGGACGCTGGCCGAGTTCAGGCATCTCCATATAGTTCTCTGAGCCACAGAGAAACTTGGGAGGGAAAGTAATGTCTGGCTGCTCAAGCCATGGTGCTTCTGAACTCCACCGAACCTTATATCCTGACATGTAGAAAACCCTGTGGTACAAAATGATTCATTTTAGGTGCCACCAGAGGTTAGGTGGTGCTTGAGAATAAACAAAAATGAATCCTTGCCTTAGACTTAGGGACCTCAGTCTCAGTGAATTAGATTTTAGGTGGAATTTAAATAGCTTGAACAATCTCTTGTTCTGTATTGTCAGTAACGTGTAATTAAAAACAAAAGTTGATGAATGGAGCACTGTGTTCTCAAAGCCCAGCACACCCTTGGTGGAAACTGCTGAAAACAATAGCAGGAATTGAAGCGCCCGAGCTGAACACAGAGGCTTGGATTTTACACCACCCAAGCCTGCCTGCTTGAGGTGTGCTGTAAATTACAGAGGCCACAGCTGCCAGATTGTGGAAACAAAAGAAAAATCCATGATATAACAGTGCAATCCAGACACTCAGACACCTCTTAGTAAGCCCTAGATTGAAGCACCAGGCAGATGCACTAAGAATGTTAATACACCCTGACCTTCCAGCAACATTTACATGGCACCCTGTCAAGGCATATACCTACATATATACCCGCATACCAAAGCTGCAGAAAATTTTGGTTGCACCGTCCTCTTGTCTTAATGGGATAAATACAGTCATATTTTTTTTCCTAAAAATGGGTGCTGTGGCTTTCGCACAGCACAGACTACAGCTTATCAGGTTTTCAGGAGAGCAGTTACGGGAACTTTGCATCTATATTTTTGCATATTTTCCACTATTTGTAATGAAAAAGTAGAAATTGACTTTTTAATATATATTTGCTTATTAATCTGTTTAAAGTTCTGAAAATTTCTGAAATGCTATTACCTGGTTTGCCCAGTGCTACCATGTTTAAAGAAGTAATTATGAATGAATTAACTGTGTATTCACTGTGCTATAAAAAGTTTTAGTTCTATCTTTGTAAAGCAGCATTGAATTACCCATATCAAATTTAGTAAGGCAATCCTTTATTTATCTCTTGTTTTTATTTTAAAAAAGCACTCATGGAAAACCAGCATCTATTTTTAAATCTTGTGAACTCTAATTGTTCCATGCTGAATGAGAACGCACTACAGTATACGATAAACTTCCGTATTTACAAGTATCAATGAAGCCTCTAGCTTGCTGAATATCTTCAGGAAGGGAAAGATGAGCCAGCTTATATTTCCTGACAGTGAAGTGAGAGATGTTTAGAGTTTATAGCAAGACACATCTTTTCCAGCTGACATATACCATTACTTCTATATGTCATTCGTAACATGACAACGTTACAGTAATTTGGTGATCAGAGCTCAGAAAAAAAATCACTTTAAACAGCTTTCCTATGGTATGCTCAGTACTATGTTGACTGAGACACTGAAATTTTGCCCTCTCTGTGTTCACCAATGAAACTCAAACTGAGATCAGCTACCAGTAAAACAAAGCAAAACTCATGTGATCAAATGTAAAAAAATTCTCCACGTTATTGTCAACACTTCCACCTCAGACTATTGTATTCCTGATTCTCACTTTTTGCCTAAACTTGAACAGTTCAATGAGGAGAGAGTAAATAACTGGCTGGAACACTTTACCAACCTCTGCCTAAAGGAGGTATTTTAAATTCTTTTTAAGTAAAAGTAAAGAACAGCTGTCTGCTGCCCAAAATAAGAAATAATTTCCCGTCCATCCATCTTCCTCAAATCACATTAGGATTCACTATACAGTTTCATATTGCATTAGGCCTCAAGTTGTTTTCATATGACACATTATATGATGCAACTTAAGGAACTATGCAAACAGCTTAAGACTTATTAATCATTTAGGGAGAGCACAAGCCAC